>JAAGNO010030948.1:36393-68892 GCA_033439905.1 Ceryle rudis
CTGGAGACATTGAAGGTGGGGCTTGAGGAGGCTCTGAGCAGCCTGCTCTAGTTGAGGCTGTCCCTGCTCTCAGCAGGGAGGTTGGACTGGATGACCTCCAGAGGTCCCTTCCAGCCCAGACATTTCTATGTGGGTTTTTTTTTTGGTTGTTGGTTTTTGTGGTTTTTTTTTTGGGAGTTGGGTTGTTTTGTTTTGTTTTGTTTTTTCCCTTGTGCAGGGAACACAGTTTGTGCTTTTGTAGCATCCAGCTCTGTAATCTTAAAGTGCTGTGTGACCTGCAGGAGCTTTAAACTGTTCCTAGAATGCGTGGGACAAATGGGAGCATAGAAGTAGATTTATTTCTTTTGTTTATTTTGTTGTTTGTTTTTCTCCATGGCTAGATAGAGGAGGATAATAAAACAGTACTTTTTTTTTTTAACTGAAAAACTGGTTAACTGAAACACATTTGTATTTCTTTAATGTGCAAGAAGAAACCAAAATTGTTTTACTGAGTTTGAAACAGACTTTTCCATTTTTTGAGGCAATGTTACTGAAATGTTACTGAGGGCATACTGCTCTTTAGAAGGACACATGCATACTTTCCTGAGATCAGTTCTGACCGGTGGTTTGACGATGCTTTGGTCCCACTACCCATCCTGGATGATTTGGTTTGAAATTCAGAGGACTCCTACTTGCCAGGAAAATTCCTGTACCCTTGGAATATATTTAAGAGATCACTCAAAGGGGAACTGCTTCCACAAGAAGATAAGATGCTCTACTCCCTGCGTGCGCTACCCTCAGTGCACTTGGGGCTTAGTGGCTAGAGTTACTTGAAGGATTCAAGACTTGGGTTGCATCCAATTCCTGAAGAGTGCAAATGAGGAAATTTTACTTAAGCCTCCAGCATTCTAGCTAAGTGTCATGGTTACACAGCATGCAGGGGTTGATGTCTTATTTTGCTGATATTTTAGGACAATTCAGAGCATCTAGCTTAGGAATTGAAATAACTTGACACACAGAGCTCTGGACTGATCTGTTAGGAATGCACCGAGTGACTAGTCCGTCACTAGACGGAACCCAGACTCATCTGGTAGGCATCCTGAGTTAACTGGCTTTGGGTCACATACACTCCTAAAATATCCTGTTGTGAATCTAATATCAATAAACTGCACTGCCTTCAAATGCTGGAATAAAACATTTGAACAATTAAACATTATTGCTTTGCTTATTTTCAAAGATCTTCTTAGGCTAATATTCCTCTCTGAGTTCACAAATATTTTCAGGATCAAAGAAATGCATTTTGCATAAATAAACCCTGTGTAAAAGTAAATTGAAAAAAATGAAATGGAGCCTCAGTTTTTGCTGCTTCCATATTGCTGGCTTGAAGAAAAGTCTCCCTCCTTCCTGCCTTTCATTGACAATTCTCTCTCTTTTCAATGAGATTGGTGAAAGATTCTGGAACAGAGAGTGGTTTCTGGTTGTGTAGTTGCTACCCACTTTGCTCCCAAGGTGCCATACATGTTAAAGCACCACTCAGTGTGTGGACAAAATATGTCAGGCCATGTCGAATTAAATATAAAACCTAAATAGGAATAGCTTGAAAAAATTTGTCTTCTTAAAACCCAATTGCTTTCAAAGACCTTTTCAAGAAAGTTAAGGGCATGCAGCTTTTATTTCAGAAAAAAACAAGGCATTTTTCTACCTGATCTCTCACTCTCCAGACATATTTTATGTGGCCTAGACAGCTGTTTATTTTTTGTGCACTGCAATTTCAAATTGCTCTGGCTCAGGCTGTTTTCAGACACAACCATCTCGTGTTCCCCTCGTTGCAGATGGAGTGTGCATGCATACCTACTCACACAGTTTCTCCTTCTGCACACTAAAGGGATGTCTTTCCTTTTTTTGCATATGAGAATATTAATGCTGTGCTCATTACTGGCAAAAATTGAAAGGGGAAAAAATAGAACCGAGTCTTTGGGATAAATGAACACATTCTTGGATTCACAGACCTGATTACCACTGTTGTTCACGCAGACAGCCTTATTCATGATAGTAGTCCCACATGAGGAGAATTCCTTCACGTGGAAGTAATTTTAGAGCTTTCATGTGTTCCTGCAGGCTATGGATTCTTAACCTGGTCTTGTGAACAGGGAGTAGTGACCATTCTTTCTCACATGTAGAACAGTGTCCAAATTAACCTCTGTCTGCAGATATTTGGGCTGGGAGAGCACAGCAATATTTCGGATAAGGCTCAGAATTAGGAAGTTATACAAATAAATTAGGTTTCAATTCTGATCTCACGCTTTGGAGTAAATTAGAGTTATTTCATCAGAGCTGACCAATGCAGATACGGATGTTTCAGTCATTTTTACTGCAAATTACCCTCTCTTCCTCAGCAGCATTCCACCAGTAATTTCCAACCTCTATTTACAGAAAGGTAGGGCAATTAAAATTCACACCCCGTGTCTCTATTTATCCAGTATTTGCACATGTGGAATTTGTAAGAGTCTTAAGTTACAGTTACGAGTAGCCAGGTAAGTCACTGCTTTTGGATATTACCTAAGTGATCAAGTTATCAATGGTCATGCTTAGCTGACAAGTATTGGACACGTGCAACGTACTAGTACTGACTAATTTAAAGCTGCACAGTTATCCTTCTTACTATGACAGAGTTCTATGGTTATGGCTTCTGCAGCCAGAAGCATACAAAGACAGTAGTAAAGCATAAGCAGCAGGTATCCAAAGATTCCTACAGTTAGGTGTAAACATTCATAATTAGGTATATTTGGAATTACCAAACCTTTATTAAACAGGCATTGGTCACCACTTGCTTTGGATCTACTATGTCCACCAAAGGCTCCTTCATGGCAACATCCCTAATACAGGTCATGTCAAAGCCGTACACATTCTCCCACCCTGTCAATGCAAATGGATGTGTCAAAGATTAGCTGTAATAATAAAAATAGCTTTTGTTTCTCAAAGCATCTTTCATTGGAAAGAATTTCTACTACCCCCCTAACTTCCAGCTCCTCCTCTTTAGCTCTTTGCTCCCTTCCCCAGTTGTCTATGTCATCACTGCTATTTTATAGGAATGTGGCAAAAAAAAAAAAAAATCCCTCAATGTAAATCTTTGAACAAGTGGCCCTTGTTTTTTAGTGTTCCCAAAACTGTTATATGAGATTTGTTGATGATTTCCATGGCTGTAGACATTTGAGAGTGTTGCCCCAAATCATATAATACGTCAGACTTAGGATGTTAAGTTTATTCTATCCTTTCCTATCCATTCTGGTTAATATTTCCTATTTTTTTTTTTAATAGACTGTTATTCAGTCATCAGTTTGCACGCTCCTTTAATTGTTTGAGTAGTCTTAGCTTCAGCAAGGGTATCAGTGATAGATGCAGAATTACAAGTGTGTTTCTATATTTGGGGCATCAGAGTTTTAATCTGCATGTACATCATGACAAAAAAGCAAAATGTCCACTTTCTAAAAGATTTAAAAGCCATGCTGACTTTCTGTATCTGAAGACATATTGGGGCAGCACAAGCTAAGGGTGAGATCTAATTGCTATCTGCTGCTACGGAAACAAAGAAAAAGTCAGATTCCCTTCAGCTGACAAGGGACAATGAAGGCAAGTTTCAGCAAGGAAAATTCTGACTGGAGATTCAGAAACATATTTACTCCTGAGAGTGCTTTAGCATTTGAACAAGTGCCCAGAGAACACATGGAAGGAACCCTCCCATCTCTTGACTGCAGGGCAGGGTCCTGAGCGACCTGCTTCAACTGTGAAATCTGGCCTGATTTGAGCAGGAGGCTGAAATAGGTGGCCTGTAGAGGTCACTAACAGCTCCAGTTATGCAATGAATCTTCAAGGAAAAAAAAGCCATTTTCAATGTAAAGGAAAAGTCAATTTTATACATCTATGAAGTAAACCAAAAAAAAAGTTTTGAACTTTTTTCACATTAAATTAAAATGGAAATTTCTGATCTTGATTTTTCATTGAAAAATTCTAATATAAAGTGGTTTGAAAAGTTAAAAGAGTGATACATGTTTGAGGTTTTTTTTTTTTTCCTTCTTGACAACCTTATTGGCAAGCTATTATTTTTTTTCTAGGCTTATTTCTTAACATTTACGAGTCACTTGCAACTTATTAATTTTTCTGGTTTTGATATTTCAAAAAACAAAACCAAACCACAGCAGCATCTGGATGGCAAAAGAATGTTACCATTTTTAATGGCAGTTATGTGGGATGATGCATTTATCAAACCAGCAAAACTGAAATCTCCTAAAAGCCACATTTTTAAATAGAAATATTCCAAGCAAGATCTACATCAATCTATTCATGCATCTTTCCTTTGTGCACTTCAAATTACTGCAGGTTTCCTGAATTTATCACCAGACTAGACCTTTCTCAGTGTTCATGTTTATATTGGAACTTCTGCCTGGTCAGCAAAATTTTTTGGCTTTTGCAAAACTTTGCCAGTAAGAAGATTAGAGTAGGCCACTATAAAGCAAATATTTTAGAGTAATAACGACAGAAAAATGTTACTGTTAGGTGTTTACTCACAGTGAATTTTGAAGTCCTTGTACTGTCTGTCTTCAATTGCTACCACGTACAAAGCAGCTCGGTCTGGAAACATTAGCCCTCCAGGTTTCTGTTGATGAATTGTGGGGAAATGGATCTCGTAATCTATTCACCTGACAAAGACATCACATTTTGAACTGCACATACAAAAAACAGACAAGCACCCCTTGCATGCCTTTATTGTTTTTCTTCAGATTGTCACATCAGCTTTAATCTCAGCAACTCGTGCAGCCTGTAGCAATGTCATTAGAAAGTGTCTATATGAATTTCACCAACAGTTAATCAAAAGCAAAGCTCTTTCACTGACATTCCCTTTGTTAATCTTTCTGTTAAAGCCTAAGAAATGGCTCTCGAAGATGTAACCGTGTCTTGTTATGGTGGAGAGGGAAGTAGTGGTCAGAAAATAAATGATGATTGCTCCAGCAAAGAGTATGACACGCAGAGCACCTACCAGCCACTTGTCTCGTGCGAAGATGACTGTGTTTAGCATTGACTCATAGAACAGACAGTAACCCATCCACTCGCTGATGATGATGTCTACTTTATCCACAGGTAATTCAACTTCTTCCACTTTACCTTTAAATATTGTGATTACTGAAAAAAGAATCCAAAGAAATATGTTTCACATAATAAACCACCCGATTCACATTCCTTACTGGTGAATGTCAGGCTGACCATTTCAATATGATTCTCTTCTTGAATGCCTGTAGATAAGGGATCACTCCAAGCAACTCAATGGATTTTACACTACTTTAAACTACTTGCAATAAGTATAATAGACAGAAGCTTTAGTATCAGTATAAAAACAAACAAGCAAACACAAACACAAACCCCAAACCAAATAAACCCCATATATAAAAAAACTACAGAAAAATAGGCCTTACCTGTTTACCTCCGTGATCTCATTTTACATGCCCTTTGGAATTTGGAAGGTTTCTAGATCATTGATCAAGTAATGCAAAGAATCCACCTAGAATCCTTTAAATATCCCTGTAGTACATACATGCATGATCTCATCACTGAGATATTAAAAGAATTATGGAACTAGGATCTCATTCTCATCTCCTTTTCAAACATATCATGCTGGCTTCACAATAAGTAAATGAAGGTTTATTTCCTTTGTGAATTCTGGGGAGCTGACTCAACTGAGAAAGTCAGATCTGGCCTGACAGTACACAGATAAGAAAGTTTGTGCAAACACAGTTCTCTTGTGAAAAATATTTTTTCTTTCCTTTCTGCTTCATGGCTGAATCTTTTCTAACATACTGGCATTCTCACTAAATCTTCTGTCTGGTTTAGACTTGCATCACTTTCCATAGTCATCTAAAGCGACTGCTGTCAGGTATTTTATCACCAAATCAATTTCTAGGAAATGAAAAAGATTGCTAGAAGTTTGACAGAATAGGTATCAGAATATCAGATGCTCAGAGACAGTTTTGCAACACAGTGTATTAAATTACTGTAGACTTCTCACAACAAGCAATTAATGGAACTGGTTGCTACTAAAAAGGTATTTTGCTTAGAGGAAAATTAAATGCTGGTCTATATTTAATTCAGTTGTAACAAATAATTTTGGTTGAGGATCACTACACAATTCACCAATTATTCTTGCATTTTTCCTATTTACAAATGTATTTCCTATTCACAAATATATTTCCTATTTACAAATGTATTTCCCATTCTTTAGACAAATATTTTTTCAGCTTGGGTTTGTCTGCTATTTATGGTTTTTCTTGCAGTCTGTAAAGTTTCGTGGTTTTGGACAAGGCAACTGATACACTTGAAATTCAGGAATAAAGTCAGTAAGGAATATTTTACATTCCATTCTTAATTGATGATTACTGTATGAATAAACTGCACATTTTAATGATGGTAATTTTTACTGATGAAAGTGATCACCATTCAGTTTGAGGAAGAGGATGGTACTTTCATTTATCTAGAACTAGGCTAGCTGTGTAAGAGTGGATGTGTGGGTTGAGTGTTTTTTAGAACTCACCCCAGGGAAAATGAGGCTTTGTCTTTCCAAAATACATGCAGTATTAGTGTTAATCTAGCCAGATGTGACCACAGCATAGCAAAGTTTTAATCCACACTGGCCCCCTAAGAAGTTGGGAACACGGATTTAGACTGGTAATGCAAAGATCAGCTGGTAAGAGCAACCTGACTGGGAATGAGAAGAGTTATCTTCTGCTTCCCATTCTTCAGTCTCCTTCCTTTCAGGGTGAATAGCTTCAGCCACAAATTCTCTTTAGTTCTCTTTTCTCTGGAGAACTTTCACTGCCACAATTCTTTTGGAGTGAATTTTAGCACTGTTGACAGCTGCCAGGGTGACACACCTGCAGACTCTGAAGCCCTCTGTTTATACCTAGAACAGTCACAATGTAAGCAGCAGCAACAAAAATTCCTCCCACCTCCCTTTCACTTTGATGAAATATCTTGATAAGGTATCACTGTGGGAACACATTGTTCTGTCCCCAGCTGTATTGTATCTGTTCTGGAAACAGTGGGGTTTCTTTTGGTTCAGCCCCTTTTGCTGACTCTGCATTTCTCTAGACAATTAGGGGGAAAAAAAGAAAAATTTCCATGAGCCACAAGAGCCTTTGGCTCAGTAGCTGGTTGCACTAAGACAGAAGTGAATGTGGGTCACTCTAAAGTGTGTAAGAGTTAATGTTAGTTCCCTTGTGTAATTTTTTTATACTGAAGACCAAACTGCAGTTGGACACACTGCGGAACCTGTCCAGGCAAATCTCCTGCCAAAGGGTAGGGGGTTTCTACATCTTTCTTCACAGTTTTGCTGAGGATTTGTTCCTGGGAGAAGCAGGAGGAAGAAGCAGAGATAAAAACCTTCCGCAACCCCTGGAGCACACTGCATCCTTCTTATTTATTCTGACAATGGTTCCTTCACATGCAATTCCTGCGGCTGGAAATCCAACTGTGAACTGATTTGTGGTATGCTGTTTGTGCAGCTATTTGATGAAAGGCCATTCTGGGAATACACAGGCTATGCACCGAAGGTGCAGGGTCACCAAGCTGAGGTCAACAGCTCATTGTTTTAGTGCCTTCTCCCTAATTGTGAAGGAGAGTATTTTCTGGTCTTTGCCTCCTTCTTTTTGCATATGCTGGCTGGACTCTTATATCCCACGTCACTGCTGTTTCTTTCACACCACACCACTTGAATACACTTGCAATACAATAAATTCTCCTCCCAAAATAGCTCCATGTTAGTCAGAAGCTGCCAGTGTCAGCAATAAAAATTACAGCAGATCCACACCAAACCAGAAATCTATTCCTGCACATGTGCTAGCACAGCTAAAAGCAGGGCAAATCACAGAATTACTGAGGCTGGAATAGACCTCCAAGATCATCAAGTCCAGCCTATGACCCAACACCATGAGATCAGCTAGACCATGAGATCAGCTAGACCATGTAACTAAGTGCCACATCCAATCAAATGATCAAGTCTAGCCAGACATGACCTCTGCTGCTCTGCAGCAAATGGAAGCTCTTCACAAAAAGAATTTTTTAACAAGAAATGCCTTAGTTTAAAAAAAACCCAAAAATAACAAAACAAACCCAAAAAACCCCCAAACAAACAAAAAACACCTGGTTTTTTAGGTTATTTAGAAGGTACCTTGGGTGCAGTGATTTGCAGGAAGACTGAAGAATTGAAACAGAGCTTGTTGGAGATTATTTTATGTTAAGAATTTTCAGTAGGCTGGGGGTATTTTTAGTATATTTTTTTTTTATTTGAGGTGTTTCCACATCTCTGGAAATTGCAATAGTTTTCTTTTCAAGGGAAAAAACCCCTTTTCTATGCTACTGCTGTTCTGAGAATGGAACATTTTTATTTGTGTGTGTGTGTTTCAATATGCTTCTAAAATATTTTTTTTTTAGTTGGAAGCCAGGAGAAACTCTGTATTGATATGGAATACGTTTGGCTTTGAACCTTATTCAGTTTGGATGGAAATTGTGTGTGTGCATTGATTCTATTTAAGAGATAAGGTGGAATTCAAATAACAGGCTTAAGGTCTAAGGGGCTGCCCTGACCCTAAACCATGACACAGATGTAAGTTTAAAAGTTCAGTTCTAATATGGGGCCTTCTGTCTGCTTTGCTAAATCAAACAGCCCACTGATAAGTCCCATCCCATGAGTCCCATGAGTCCCATGTTGTCTGTGAGCCTAGAAGTAAATGTAGAGGTAACTTCTCCCATGAGGAACTGCTGTAGGGCCTAGAAGGAGGTGTTTAGTTTTATAATTACATAAGCAAATTATTCAAAACTACCATTTACATATAAACCACACAACAGAAATTAATCAGAAAATGCAAACCAGTTCTCTTTCTCCCGAAGAAAATATTTTTATATAAGCCTTACTATTGTCCAAGTGGTTGGCCTTGATAATTTTTTCTGAGTAGTCAGATATACTTGAGCATTCAATCTAGGAAAAAAAAAAAGAAAAGCAAGAGGAAGAGTAGTTATGTGTTAGTAATTGTGTGATCTCAGCTGTATGAATAAAGCAAAATCTACTGAAGGCAGCAAAGACTCTACAGAACACGCAACCATTGATCAAAACAAACCTGTGTGGGCAGGATCATGATCAATGATATCTCAATATTTAAACTGCAGTCTGTGTTTGAGTTAAGAGTGGCTCATATAGAAAAGATTGTTTTTAAAACATTAACATGTGGGAAAAAGAGGTCCTAACTACAAAATTACGTAATGTATTAATCATATTATTTAATCTATTCCTGCTACCTTAGAATATTGCCTCTTTCCCCCAGAAAAAAATCTTCTGCAGGGAATGAATTAGCATGGTGCTACATTACTTCACGTATTTTAGAACAAAATATGTTCAACAACTAGACATAATAACATTCATAATATCAATCCCTGTCCCCATGGGAACATAAACATTAATTCTACTTAGCTTGCCTGTGGATGTAAACTGCTCCTTAAGACGTCTGACTCGGTGGCCTGGCCATAAACCAAAACTGGCACGTTAAAAAGGAATACCAGGGTGCCAGTCCTGAGAGTCCAAAGAATGAATTTCTTGGGGACAACTCTGTCTTTTTTCTCCATCTGGCTTCCTCTTCCTTTACTGTAAATTGTACAGACTATATGTCTTGTCTACACTTAACAGCCATCATACCATATTCAGTTTTCCTGTCTGTATTCACATCTGTCTGGCATTTTCATTTCCACTGCCCATTCTTTCTGCTTGGTTTGGATGACTTTTAAATAAAGCATGGGTATGTAGGTTTTTGGAGGTGATTTTCCAACTTTTCTAAAGAAAAGAAATTAAAAGTTCTACTTCATGAATGACTATGAATTTACAAAGAAGCAAAATAATAAAAAAACAATGTACATTGTTCCAGCAAGAAATATATTTCAGAGAATAAACTTAACAGTGGCTAAAGCTATTTATTTTTACTTGGACACTCTACTGTGGTACAATTTCATTTTAAAAAGCAACTCATTTCATAAAAAGACAGTATTGAATTCTGTAGATGAAGAAATAGGAAGGAAAATCTAGGTTGTCACGTTTTTCTGCAGTTCTCTTTCAAGTCAGTGATCTGTTCAAATCTGCTCAATTTTACAAGGCGTTTCGATTTTGTGCTCCAATAAAATGTGTCTGTACCTCAGTTTGCAATCATAGAATCACAGAATGGTTTGGGTTGGAAGGGACTTTTAAAGGTTATCTAGTCCAACCGCCCTGCCATGGGCAGGGATGCCTCCCACTAGACCAGATTGCCCAAAGCCCCATCCAACCTGACCTTGAACATTCCAGTGATGGGGCATCCACAGCTTCTCTGGGCAACCTGTTCTGGTGTCTCATCACCTTCATTGTAAAAAATGCCTTCCTTATATCCAACCTAAATCTACTCTCTTTCACTTTAAAACCATTGCATCCTATCACTCTTGACCCTGGTAAAAACTCTTTCTCCACCTTTCTTTTAAGCCCCCCTCAATATATGAAAGGCCACAATAAGGTGTCCCCACAGCCTTCTCCAGGCTGAACAAACCCAACTCTCTCAGCATTTCTTTGTAAGAGACGTCTTCCAGCCCTCTGATCATTTTTGTGGCCCTCCTTTGGACCCACTGTAATAGGTCGATGTCTTTCTTGTACAGGGGACCCCAGAGCTGGATGCAGTACTCCAGGTGGGGTCTCCCCAGAGTGGAGTGGAGGGACAGTATCACCTATCTCAACATACTGGCCACACTTCTTTTTATGCACCTCAGGATACAATTGGCTTTTTGACCTGTAAGCACACTCTGCTGACTTATATCCAATTTTATTAGTATCCCCAAGTTTATTAGTATCCCCAAGTCCTTCTCTGCAGGGCAGCTCTCAATCAGTTCATCACTCAATCTGTAATGACATTGAAGACTGCCCTTATTCAAGTGAAGGACCTTGTACCTGGCCTTGTGGATCTTCATGAGGTTCACACCGGTCCACTTCTCAAGCCTGTCAAGGTCCCTCTGGATGGCATCCCTTCCCTCAAGTATATCAACTGCACCACTCAGCTTTATGTCATCTGCAGACTTGCTGAGGGTGAACTCAGTCCCACAGCCTATGTCCGTAATGATGGTACTAAACACTGGTGGTCCCCATATGGATCCCTGAGGGACCCTTGAGTTTATTCAGCTGTATCTTTTTCTATGTGTGTATATTCACCTCTACTTTCATTTTACTTGTCAGGCTTCAATCTAATGCCATAGATGTCTCCTTTTTTACTGGGGTCTTTTTCTGCAACAATCACCACATTCCCAGATTTCCTTTTCCCCTGGGCTGTGGATTCATCACTACCATTTGACATGTGCCTTCATTTTATGTGTCTAACTTCTTACTTGTCTGAAAATACCATAGGATTCAGATAGTTCCACTGCAGTGATTATACTGAAATGCAGCAGATGACACAAGGTTCAAGGGATAATTTAGTGTATTATTCTGTCCCTCATTCACCCCTCTCAAGCACCAACAGCTACATGCCAATCCTATCTCTCCATTGTCCTACAATAGCTCCCCAGTTAGATTAACATCATTGAAGGATCTACTGTTATCCTCCCACAATGGTCAGGGGGCAGAGCACATGAAGAAAGAAGAAAAACAGAGAGGGCTGGTTCTGTTCAGCTTGTAGAACAGGACCCCCATCTCCAATAGCTATCTTCAACTATCCAAGAAGGGCTTTCAGAGAAAACAAAGTCAAGCTCTTCTCTGAAGTGCACAGTGGCAGGACCAAAGTCAGTAATCATGAGCTATGGCAAGAGAAATTCCTGCTGACGGTAGCACTGGAATAAGTGTTGAGAAAGCAGTCTCCATCCTTGGAGATTTTCCAGATTGGACTGGACAAGGCCTTGAGCATCTAACAGAGCTTTAAACATAAGTCTGCTTTGAGCAGGAGGTTGAATTAGATACTTCCAGAGGTGGTCTAAACTAAATCTTTCTATGAGTCAGTAATTTTATGATATACACCTCTTGAAGACCCAGAGATGATTCTAGCAGTTGGCTGAGGAAGTGGCAAGGATTAAGTTCCAACAGTGAGTAAGAGTGGATAAGAAGAACCAGACAGGGTAGTGGATGAATTTGAACCTTAAGAAGGGAAAGAGTGTGAAAGAGGAGCGTGATTTCAGTGGCACTGTAGTCAGAACACCAACACTCTGCATTTGTGAACAGTTCCCACATCATGCTATTTGAAAAATCACATCTAGCCATGGAGAAGAAACTGAAACATCTCAGCTCTATGCAATAACTCATGGCAAATGTTTGCTTTTTAAAAGGAACACTCACAGTTTCCATTGGCACTCTTAGCCAACAGGACCACAAAGTCTGAATTTGACTGTAAGATTGCCACTGCCAGGTCCCTGAAATATCTGCTTTCCGATACAAATACCACTCTGCAGCTTGATGTGTGACAGGGGTCATGGTGAAGCAGCTCACATGACAAGAATGTTGAAACTCTCAGGCTGTAGCAGAGGAGTTTCACACCTAAGTGAGTTCCTTTGAGAGCTAAGTTCCCTGGATAGCACACTCCCCAGCTTCAGTGCTGGACACTCCATGAGTAAGCTGGCACTGATGTGCCACTAAGCTTTATAATGCCTGAGGTACATCCTGAACTGTAAACAAGTACAAAGCAAAAAAAAAAAACCAAAAACCAAACCAACAAATCACCACCACAACCAAATCTGTGGATAAATAATTACTTTTCTTTTACTGGGTGAATTTTCTGCCAGTGAACTGGCTCGCTGTAGAATCAGCTAAGCACCAATGCCAGCACAAGGGAGGGAGGGAGACCATATGGCCAGGGATCTGGGAGATGGGAAGGTGGGAGCACATCATCATAATTTTGAATATGCTTATACTTTTACAGTACTGCAACATCCTTGTGTGAGAACTGCATTCCTGCATCAGAGAAGGCTACAGGTTTATTCTCCCTGAGGCTCTGAGATAAGAAGTTGTGTACTTGGTTTACAAGAAATACATTCTACCAGCCAATTCTTTATCGTGTCTCATGCTTAAACTCCAAGACTTTTGCCGGAACTTTCTGATTTCATTTATCTATACATTCATGCTCGAGTTTGATACTCAGATGAGGCACTCAGAATTAACCTTGGATTTTGAAAATATAAGCCTGAGAATTGAACAGGAGTCCTTGCATTTCAAGTATCATTACCAGCAACAAAGATGCTCAGTTTAGATACTCGGTGACATCAGTGTCTTCAAATGCATGGAGGTAGCCAAATAAGTTTTAGCAAACAATTTTGTCAAAGAAGTACGCAGAGAACTAGAATATAGTTTCCCTTTTCTATGATGTGTCTGCAGGTCAAACAAAAGTCTAAAGCAAAAATAAATTGTATTTATCATTTTAGAGTCGTACAAATAACTCTGAATATACTTAGGAAGCAAATCTGTGCTTTCTCGACTTCTCTGCAGAGGACTGCACATTCATGCTTCTGAAGTTCAATGTATTTGAGGGAATCATGGCCATTTGTCTCTGAAAAACATTATTGCTGGCGCAGAAAATATGCACATGCTCTCTTGCATGATTCACTGAGTTGTAATGTACAGGGAAAAGTGTATTAAAGAAATGTTTTTCTGAGACTGTAAAGTTGCAGAACTTAAGAAATTAAAAAAGCAAGATAGTTCCTTTGACCCCTTTGAGTGAGTTCATCTAAATTTATATTTTTTTTTTTCTTCAGACAAAAAGAAATGTGTATATATACCAGATTACCAAAGATTGCACAAAACAAAGGACATTATACCTCAGTTTGGAAAAGGTACACTACTGCAAGCCATAGAAATCAACAGAACTCCACCAACAGAACTCACTGTAAATCAAGCCATACAAGAACTCGAAAAGAAGAACTTCAAGCCAAGACAAGTAAGAAAAGGTACATTACCAAGCCAAATTCTCAAGCGAAATACACACAAAACCCTCAAAATATGTGAGAAAATCTTCTTACCCCATATACTTTCTTGGCTCCTGCCTTTGCAGCAAACATGGAGAGGATTCCTGTGCCACTTCCAACATCGAGGACAATCTTATCTTTAAAAACATGTTTATTGTGATACATTGAGTTTCTGTAAGTTAATGTGCGCACTTCATCCTTTAACATTTCCTGTGATGAAAAAAACAAAAGCATTGTGTTATTATCTGAAGTGCTTATATGCATTCAACACTGCTGCTGAATGCATTCCCTTACTATAATTTAAGCATTATTAACAGACAACCTGAAGAGTTTTTCAAGTTACTTTAGGGTACACACTTCAAAGCCAACTGTAAAATGCTAGCTACTTAGGATTGAGCTATTAAGAAGCATGATGTCCTTTGTCCAAATTTATTTCTCTAAATATTAATTCACTATTACAATCGACAACCAGACTGTAATCTAACCACAGCACTGCTTTGTGCCTAGTCAGAAGCCATACAGAAATCCAAGCTTTCCTTCTCTCCCAAATAATTCATAACCTAGAGTTTCAGCGGAGGAAGTTTCTGAGGGTCTTCTCAGCACAAAAGAAATCACTCCACAAATCATTAAGAGACAGCAGTCCAAAGTGACGCAGGAACTCCAAAGCAGAGTTGAGACATACTGTGTTGTATGGTACTCCCTTACTGCACTTCTGTTCACTTATTTATATGACCAATATCCAGAAGACATTAAGATATGACCTAGATGATTAAATATGAACTATTTTAAGTTGTCATTGTTAGGTGCTTAATTGATAGCAGCAGTACCTGCATTTCCTTCCACTGACACCTTCCTCTCAAGTGTGCGTGTATCAGTCAAATTATGTCAATAAAAAGCAGAGGCCAAGGTCCAAGTGCCTGCCTTCTTTAAGAAGTAATTTTTCATTAGCTCTAGAAAGTTGAACTTCTGCTTATACTACTGCCATAATTTCATAGTTTAAGCAAGTAGATAAATGAGTGTTTGAATTTCAGGATAAAAAGAATCAGTTCACAATGGTCTGGAGCACCATTACATTGGATTGTTACATACATTAGTTGCCTACTTACCTGTCTTGATAGGAGACTATATGTACTCAAAAACTGTAAACGAAAAGCTATTTTTATCATCATAAAGCATGGGTTTGTATCAGGCAAAGAGAGAGGCGGAGAAACAGTCCAACAAAACTGAACAGGTGATGGAGGACACCCTCATAGAAACTCTTTCCAAATATATTAAGAACAAGAAGGTGATAGGAAGTGTTCAGCATAGATTTGGAGATGACTGACCACCTGATAGCTTCCTATGGTTAAGTAGTGGGCTCTGTGCATGAGGGAAGGGGATGCTAGTTTATCTGGATTCTAGCAACACTTCTTGACACTGTAACATTCTCATTGAAAAAAAATATGAATATGGACTATATAAATGCACAGTAAAATAGACTGAAAACTGACTGAGCTGCTGATCTCATAATGTTGTGATCAGCAGCACAAAGTCCATCTATAGGCCAGTCATTAATGGTGTTCCCCCAGGAGTCACTACTGGTGCCATTACTGTTGGACACATTCAGTAATAACCTGGATAATGGGAGAGTGTAGTCTCAGCAAGTTTGCGGTTGATAGAAACCGTGAGGAGTGGTTGATTTGCCAAATGGTTGTACTGCAAATTAGAGGGACCTCAACAAGCTGAAGAAAGAATTGACAGGGATCTCAAGAAAGTCAAGAAAGGGAAATGCAGTCCTGCCCATGGGAAGGAATGCACCAGTATAGGCTGGGGATGGGCTGTCTGGAAAGCAGTGTTAGCCAAAAATGGGTTTGGGAACGTGGTGGACAGCAGTTTGAACATTAGCCAGCAATGTGTCCTTGCAGCATTTCTGGCTGCACTAAAAAAAGCATCATCAGTAGGTCAAGGGAGGTGGTTCAACACTGGTGAGACCATATGTGGGGTCCTGTGTTCAGCTCTGGGTTTCCCAGGACAAGAGATGTTGGTGCAGATTCAGTGAAGGCCTGTAAAGATGACTGGAGAATCTGACATGTGAGGAGACACTGAGAGAGATAGGATTGTGTCCTGGTCTGAGTTAGAACAGAACTAGTTCTGTTCAGTGATTTTACTTTTCAGCTCAGTTCTTCTAACTCACTGCACTGTCTGAAGTTAGCAGCATGTTGGTCTGGTGTGCAGACCAAGGCCAATGCTTGATCTTATGTACCACTTTGAGGAGTGCAGAAAGTAAAAGGCTGCACCTGCAGGGAGGAGTGGACAGGACAAGTGACCCTAAACTGACCAATGCAGGATTCCATCCCACATCATACTCAGTATAAAGCTGAGGGATTGTGAGGTTAAGGTGTCTTCTTCAATGGCTGGCATCTGAGGAGGACACTGTCCATTCTGCCTTCGATCCCAATCCAGCGTAAATGATTCTTTGAATCTATGAATCTTTTGTCTACCAACTTAGCCCACTACTTCCCCATGTGACTCTGGGTCATCATCTCTTTCCTCTATCATTCTTAGCTTAAAGGTCTCCTCATCAGGTTGACTAACCAATTGGCAGAGACACTTTTGGCCTGGTTTGTCAGGTGGATTCCATCTCTTCCTCGCAGACATCAGTCCTCAAAGAGGGTCCCGTAGACATAAAAGCTGAAAAACTGACATTGACACCAGTTGCACAACCATTTGTGGATCTGCAAGAGCACTTCTCCTCAAATCTTTATTTGCACTGTTAGAACTGAGGCAAAAACCCACCTGGCACACATTGCTGTTGATAATCATCCTAAGAGCCATTTATTATGTTCCAGGTCTCATTGGTGCTCATGTAGAAGAGCAGCAGTCATATTGTGAGACTTGTCTAATGGCTGGACAAATGTTGTCAGCCTCTCCACAATGTCCCAGATCCAAATACCTAGAGAGCAGGTCAGGTCAGCAGATAAGGACCTCTGTCCCCTGTGGGAGAAAGCGTTCCACTACTGTCACTTGTTACTTCCTCCCAGTGCTTCTGCATGGCTCAGGACCAACTGGTTCTGATGCTTCATTGGACAGAACTTCTTGCCCCTCATCTACAGTGAAGGTACTGAATCTGTTCTGTAGCTAGAGATCTGCAGGTGGATCAGGAGACTCCCTCCTGTTGCCAGAAGTCATAAGTTTCCAGCCTTCACCATCAGAGTAATCTCCACTTCCAAACCTGTTAAGTACATATTCCTCCTGGAGACTGTCCATACAGTTGGGTATTTAGGCTCTTGTACCTTCAGGATCTTGGAGAAGATTCAGTCAGTCTCTTCCTCATTGTCCCTGATGCTGCAAAGTCTGCAAACCTCCTATAGGAGCTCCTTCACTTGTTGACATAGATCCTCCACCAGTTCCACACCTCCTGCGGGTAAGGAGGCAACCTCCCACTTCCCAGCCTCAGCAAGAGGCCCTAGGTACTCCCTACACTCCCTGAGACTTACATCAGGAGCTCAATCTGATTTGAGGTCTCTGATGCATCTTCAATATTCCTCTTAAGTCTCCTTCCCACTAAACCGTTCCTCTATCTTCTTCCATTCTTGGGTTGCATTTCTGAATGTTACACTGGTGAGATGTAATTGGCAGATAGAAATCCTCTGGTTATGTATGTGCTTCAGAACAATTGCTAGAGTCGTGGAAATAGATACCGTTTGTTATGTGTTTCTGAAAAGTGCCACTGATTTCACATTGTTGACCTTTTCGCATCCTAGTCTTGAAGATCCCATCCTCATGGGTCATGTAAATATATGAGTGTCTTCTTTAGAACAGGTCTATAGGCAAATTCGGATGGTAAATATGGTCCACTGTGTATTTTTAATTCTTTCCAGGAGTGTATTTACTGAAGGCTATTGGGCTATGTGTTCCCATTAACACAGCCTCTGCATTCAAGTAGTATGCCAGGAGTCAAGGAATTAATTGGTTTATCATGTCAGTTGAATCACCGTTCTGCTGGCGTGTGTGCTCAAATGTGCAAAAGAACAAAGGACCTAATTTAGCAATGACGTAGTTTCCATGTGTGGTTGGGTTAGTTTGCAGCCCTTGTAAGTGCACTAAACTGAGGCACTCATGAAGACCACCACTGTACAGAGAGCTAATTAAGCCTTCTGGAGAACTCATATGTAACTATCTAGGTGGGACAGAGGTTTTTGAGTACAGGTCTCTAGGGAATTGGGTGATATCTTTGGCATTTAACCAGATGAAACAATCTTCTGACGAAAGGCAGAGGAATATAATAATGAGCAAGTGGGAAAGGGATAAATAACTAATAAATCACATGATGATGATGTAATAATTGCTGAAATAAAAATAACTATTACCTCATGAATTCCAAAGTGAGCATAGGAATCAAAGTAATAATCCCTGGATGTCATCTCTTCCGGATTGATGAGCTTTGCCATCTTGCCTCGGCCTGGACAGCTCGGTTGCAATGGGACATGTATGACAGATTGAGCTGTCTTTGGAACAACAGTGGGCTGAGGAGGCTGGGATGGGATAGGGCAAACCTAGGAGAATATGGAATATTGTTAAGAGACATCATTAAAAGAAAACATTTCTCTCTTTGTCTGGCATAGTGATATTGTTATGACTAGCTGTGAGATAGTAAAACCAAAGACACCTGGGGTCCCATAAGTGAAATTTATGCTGCCTTCCATTCCTGGCTCTTTAACTTACTAGCTCTGTCTTGGAAAAAATCCTTAATGGCTTTTACCTTGATGTTCCTCTGCAGCTCCGTACATTGGTGCAAAGTAACAGCAAATTACTGGTGTTGGCTGAAGTGGGTAACTCCAAATAATGACACAAGGCAGTTAAGAGCTAGGTTCTCTCCTTCAGTTCTGTCAAACTGCCACAGCTTTGTGACAGTCAAGTTATAATAAATAAAAAGTTCCCCTGCAAGGAATGACTCATAATCAACAGACTTTGAACAAAGCGTTGTCAAGAAGGTCAGGATTCACAATCAGTTCTTAATTGTAAAGTAATGTACCTGGCTGTATTGATGAGGCAAGTCTGAGAATTCTCACGATATCTGAAAGTCCCTGACACTATCTGAAACTCTATCAGCATGTCCAGGAAACACTGTAGGGAGCTGTGTGGGAAATGAGATTTCCTTCATTTAGTTTTCTGGTTTGGGGAGATTCGGGAGTTATGTGTTACCAATAACACCAACATTTTAATAAAGCCAGAATGCTCATACCCCCTTGACTCAGGTTTCACATCTGTAGCATCTAAGATAGACTGTTTCACAAATATGAGACACAGGCCACGGTCTGGCGCAGAAGTGAATCTGCATCTTTCATCCTTAACATGAAGCAAAATGCTGAAAACTGAGAAAGACTGCACAAGGTGCTACAGCTTCATGTATGTGCTAAGTCACCTGTAAATTATAGGTCAACAACTTCATATATTAAGAAGGTCAATCCTACTTAAAATATGTCACGTCCTCTTGTACTTTTTTTTTATTTTCAGATTTAATAGTTGCCCAACGGGGATGAGATTTGCCTGCGCCTTTCCCAGATACTTTCATAAAGTGCAATCTATCTTTTGTAGCTTCACAGCATGCGACATCAATCCTTTGTACTCTCTCTGAATAGCATCAATTAACCTAGTTCAGGGTTTGGTTTTTTTTTTTTTTTAATGTAAAAAAAACCCCAACCAAACCACCACATTATTTTTCCCTTGTTCATTTGAAGATTTGAATGTGTCATCTTTTGATGGGGTTTTTTGGCCTGTCTGTGAAGAATGAATGCTAGTGGTTTACGTTCCTGTGCTATGGGTATCATAGCCTCATGCAGAAGGGGTAACAGAAAAATGGGTAGGGGTGGTGATCTTTTCAGTCAATAGCATTCTGTCACAGGGACCTTAAAACAGCTGCTTTATTTCTGGTTTACACATACTAATACAAGACAGACCTTTCAACTTAGAATGCTGTATTTCTTTAGCACCATCTGTAATATCCACTGCTATAATGTCTGTGTGTAGCACTGTAATTCCAAAACTCCAAGTCAAGTTCACGATTACAAGAATAATTTTATGAGTGGGGCTCAGGAAATCCCCCTGTCATAGATTTGCTAAAGACACTGAACAATTTCAGTCAAGAATACCTGGGGAGCTCATATGAACACAGTGGAAAATTACAAAATAAAGAAAAGTAAGGAGAGCTGTCATTTGTATCAGAAACAGAAAAGACTTCAAGTGTACAGCTTTGTGTTAGCTAAACTAGAAACAAGGAAGCTTTTAGAGATATGGTATAACTGCTATCAGAGATGTCCTGGGTTTGGCTAGGATAGGGTTAATTTTCACAAGCAGCTGAGGGGGCCACAGCTGGGATAAGTGACAGAACGGAACCAGCCAGTGGGAGGAAAGAGTGTCTCTGGTACCCTTAGAGTCTTGGGGTTTGTCTCACTTGCTTTATCTGTTATTTCATCAGAATTATCGTTATTACTGCTGCTTTCCTCTCCGTGTTGTTCTGAACTGAAAAAAATCAGAACTTTCCAGAACTGAAAAGAATCCTTGATGTGATTTACACTCTATCTGTTGGAAACAACTCGTCTTTTGAATAACTCTTGCAAAGGGAAAGAACCTGGGCTGGGGGTAAGCGTCATATCAATGAAAAGAATCTAACAGATTCTGTCTGAATAAATCATCTTTATTACAGATATAGATTCAAGCCAGCTGCACACAGTTCCAGATGAAGGCATGCAGCTTCCTCAGAATCAATCACCACTGTGCTAGACGTGCAGCCTTCTATTCTGCCATCTCCTATTTGCTAGGGAAGATAAAGAGTTGGAGAGTCTGAAGGATCTGAGAAACAATCATTTTGTACCATTGCTATGGGACTTTGGTCCTGCTGCTCTGCAGCATTTCAACACTTGAGTCAAAGGAAATAAGGGAAATCATTTCCTACTTTGAAAAATAAAACTGACTTTCATTCCTCTTTCTTTGTGGACAAGGTTAGTAGATTACAGATGCATCAAAGGCATTTGCACAGGACCGTTTTTTAGAAAGCTTTGAACCCACTTCTCAAAATCACATCTGAACATCTTGACATAGGTTTCTAAAACACATATAGGCTTTTCAGTGACAGGTGTGAATTTCAGATCTATGGAGTTGCCCGTGTGCATCAATGGAAACTTGTTGAAATTCTTCTTTCTTGAGAACTGGACCTAAGTCAGCATGGATTTATGAGGCTATCTGGATGTAAAACTCCCCTTAACACAAAAGAGAATTGGGTATTCAAAAATCATAGGCTATTTTGACAATGTGAGCCTTTTGGATATATCCATCCAGCCTGCAGAGAGGGAATATGGTAAAATATGCACAAAAGCTGAGGTGTGTAGAGCAAAAGAATTCAATTTCAATGTTCATTTCTTGATTTTACAATGGAGACACAGGGCTGGAGGTTAAAATTCCAATCCTTGTAAAACTGTTGTTCAAGCTGCAGCGTCAACTCCTTCACAAATTCTTAGTTATTTGTGACACTTTTACGGCATTAAAGAGGTTAACAGTCTGTTCTGTCTGGAAATGTCTACCCTTTTATTAGGAAACTACACTCATTTAGAACAGAATTAGAGTTTAATATGATTCAGTTTCAGCAGTCTCGTCTTTTAAAATGAATTGCTTAATCGTATCTAAATGTTGATGATACTTGCGCCTTGTGCCAGATAGCTTTCTGTGTCAGAACTCCTAGAACAGAATATACTGAGCACAATTTTCACTAGTCTGAATTTAACAATCTACACCTTTAGAGTGCAAGAGATCGTGATGTGCAGTCACTATAGCAGTTCCAACAATACAGCTTCTTCCTGCTGCAGATATAAAGGCATAGCCAAACAGAAGTATTTGGTATCCTCCTGCCAAAGTTTAGGCTCACTTCTACAACAGCTTCTTGGAAGTCATTACACAATGCTACAGGCTCCCTTGATTCCTTTATCTTGTATTGTTTTGAAATCCTTTTCCCCAGTTTGTGGAAGCATATCTTAAGTGATCTTTGGACCGAATAAATCATCTGGTCCATTATATGAGAAGTTTTAATCTGATTTTCTGAGGAAATGAAACCACCACGTTATCTCATCTGTGTCTCACATTGATAACTTTCAAGATTGTCCAAGCCAGTCTGATTTGTAAGAAGAGTGGAAGTATCAAATACACTCATATTCCTCTACGTTTCTTGAAAATCAGAAATCAGGTAGAAGGATAGCCAGTTTGATGACCCATTGACACTGAAGAAGCCAGATTTAAGTTGTCATTCTTACTTGCTGTAGGTTTATTATACTAACCGGCTTGTGTTACACGTGTAGCCTCCAGACTAACCATACTGCATGATCAGTAATGAAGATGTAGGAAGAAGAGCTCAGAACTAAGCTGGGAGATGAGGAGATAAAGAGGATATACATAAAGGAAACAAGGTTTCATTAGCTTTCCTACTCATAGAAAAACCTTTTCATGCTAAGGATGTGAAGTTCACAAGGTGTGCAAAATGGCCACAAATCAAGGGGTTCCAACAGAGATGAGATGAGACAAGCGTTCAACTGCCAAGCAACATTACTGCTTGGAAATAAGGATGTTATATACATCTGCCTGTGACATGTTATAGATGTTTTCAGGAAGTAGAGCCTTCAAAGACCAGTAAGGATTTTTTGTCTTTCATTGTGGATTTTATTTTTCTTATAGCCAGTTTCTTAGCAGCTATAAATCCACTTTCTGCTTAACAAAAATGAGGCTCTGTTGATTTTAAATCGCAGATAAGTTCAATGCAACTGCAAATCTCTCTAAACTCTAAAACTGCAAATCTAGCCAGACAGAATGTAAGAAAACTTGGAGAAAGAACTGATTCTTAAAACTGCTTTCCTTGAAACTGCTTGGTTTTCAGTCGCTTCAAAGTCAAGCACTACTGTGAACTTTCTCCATGGAGTGTCTGAAATGCCAGATCAACCTGTCATAGACAAACCCGTCCATTCATTATAAGCAGGAAATTTATTGTCCTTTTAGCTTAGACTACATTACAGATACTACATGACATTCCTGAGTAAAAATATTGTGACAACACTGAGTGACCTAAAATCTGAGGCTCTATTGTTTGCTTTAGAATAAAGCCTCTGTCCAGAACAACTGCGACAGAGCAGTCAGTCATACAAGGAACTTGATTGTACAGTAAGTGTCCAAATCTTCAAAAAGTCAAAGAGGCAAGCAGGTCTTTGGTATGATACAGGCATGGCTGGCATACTCAGGCTGCAGCAGGAGTAATACCAAATAGCAAGAAAGAATGCAAAGATCACAAATGGTTTGCAAATCTATTATTTGCTGTTTGGAAGCTAAAAAGGAATTTAGGTATCTAATAAGATAGGAACTTAAGATATCTAAGACAAGCTAGGAACTGGAAATACCTTTATGGATCTGATCCAGTACTATATACTGTCAAGATTCTCAATGGGGAAAAGCCAGCATCTTCTTAGAGACAGGTCACAAATTAAGCAAGAAAATTTCTAGTGGAGTATAAGGGAAAACTTCTGCCCCTAACAGAGGTTAAGTGATGAAGTAAATGCTTGGAGGGTCTGTGGGGTCTCCAACCCTGTAGACTGCAAAACTCAGCTGGAGAAGGTCCTTAGAAGATCTGTTATCTGATCAGGATGCTGGACCAAATGACCTCCAGAAGTCCCTTCCACCCACAATATTCTATGATAGTAAGACATGGGCAGTTATATTTGTACAATGGCAACGGTAGGATAAACTTTTAAACTTGAGCCTGGCGTAGATTATGGGGTGGGTTATAAATTTGGGTTTATAAATTTGTACACACAATAGGAACAGAATGCATTTTCATGAGATTAAAGAATGAACACTACGAGAAAACACACAAAGACATGACCCCCTGGAAGGAAAAGCCTTTGAAGCTACGTGTAACAGAATTGGACTGAAATGATAGGAAATGAGATGACAGAATGTAAGGATGGGAGTGATAAAAGTCTGAGCAGTTCTAGACCATTTGGCATGCCAGTGCAAGTAATAAAAATGCTCCGTATCCAACCTGCCCTCTGAACTGCTTACTGGACATTACAATGCAGCCTGGGTACAGTAGCAAAAAAAACAGGTGACAAATTGTAGTTATAGCAGTTGACATTTAGTTGTGTTCCTTCTCAGAAAAATGGAGATTTTGCAGTGCATGTAGAGTAGAAGAAGATCCAGTGCAGGGCATCAACAGTCCTAGTTCAGTGTAGAATGGAAATGTAATACGTGCTCTCATAATACATATGGGAGAATGTATTACTGTTAACTGAAATATACTCTTTGCACAGTACCTTCTGAAAGGATAGCAAAGCATTATTTCAAGTGCTTAGAGGTACTTTTCTTTAGGACAAGGTTGCATTTTGATTATCTTTAGCCTGTGATAGACCCAATGTCTATTATCGTCTTAGATTTAATGTCACAGGCTTAATTGCAACACCTTCTTGGTTTACAAGATTCCAGTTACAAGGAAGAGCTGGAGAAACGCCTTGTGCTTTCACCTCCGCTCTGATGTGTAGAGCAGATGGTCTATCATTAGATTGTTGCCCATCTATTTGTTTTAAGCCCCTTAAGCCTCATGAGGAGTGAGCTAAGTTGCACGGTGAGGAGTTTCTCAAGCACTGGCTAAAGTCTCAAACCTGCTTCTACTGAACTCAGAGTTTCCAAGCTTCAGCTCAGTGGGGAATCATGTTTTAGAACTGCAGCCATCTGGATAATATTAAAAGTGAAGTATGGCTGACTAAATTAATCCTTCATTTTATGGGGTAGAGACTAAGTTATGGCAATCAATAACCTGGAAATGAATCTCCACATATAACCACGCTGTTCCCTCCCAATATACCGTATATGGATTTGTTACAGTATAATGGTCTCTGTCACATGACTCGAGAATCTGAAAGGGGGAGAATTTTAAGTAGGGAATTTTAAAACTCATGAAGGAGGCAAGCTACAATGTTCAGTGGCTAGATGTTCTGTGGTTTTGTTTTCATTCTTCAGTGTAATCAGGAAGTTCCTGCTTTCCACTGGGGTATCTCATCCCCTTTAAGAATTCATAAAAGGCAAATAAAAGCAAATTATGAAAAAAAAAAAAAAATTAATTCCTACTTTCCTATTGTTTTAAGCCTCTCCTTTTCTAGCAAAAGAAGATAAGAAATTCATTTAATTTCATCATTTGGCAGAAGCTGGAACATTACAGCAGTGAAAAAAAGGAAGGTGCCTTAATGAGTGGCCCACAGTGTTGACTGGGTGAAATTCTGATATCATAATTGGAATCTAAAATTAAAAACTGAGGTCAGCTGTGAGAGCTAAGAATGTCATTGCCAGCCATATGTTACATAATTGGTGTTACTTCTTGAAGGGCACCTAATACCTAAAATAGCCATCAAAGTCCAGGGAGCACTTAAATTCATGGAATCATGATGGAATATTTTTCTCTCCCAGTTCAATTATCCAGGCCAGAAAAAACCCAAACCAGTAGATAAAAACTATGCTGTAAGTTTTCATGCAATAGATTTTCCTTCTGAGTTTTCTGGTTTTCATGAGTTTTGACAGATCTCTTTTCTTTGCAGCACTACATCCAAAACTCTCTAGGACAAAAAGCAATCGAGATGCACATATGTAAGAAGGGAAAAGAGTCTGTTGCTCTAAAATGGCTATTAGAGGTTTAGTTTTTGTGGTAGTTCAGAGGGAAAGCTTGAAGTATAACAGTTGCCTGTCTATTATTGAACTTGATGAAAGTGGAAAAGCTGATAGCATAATTTTCTGTTTGAATTAGGCTATAGCCTCTGGGAAATAAAAAGCTTTTCCAAGTTTAGTGTCATTTTATTTCTCATTTGCAATTACTGCATTAATAAAATCAGGTCTTCCAGCTGCTTTTAGAATATTGGTCACAAACTCAAGAAATCTAAAAATAAACCATATCAATTTCATTCCTGGGCATTCATTGTAGGATCAACTCTATATTTGGTAGTGCTAATTGTTAACATTAAATACTGCTTGCACTGATAGTGATAGTTTAATATCCCTTCTGGCCTGATCAGGCAAGCACTTCCATACAAACAACAAGTAGCAGTCAGCTACAGTGTGCTGGTTCAGGGGCCAACCTCACACTACCACTTCCAACTCCCATTCAGGTTTGGCATGGCAAAGAAGGTTGTGAAGATGTCATATTGCTGGAAGAGCACTGGCTTAAAGTATAGGCGTTACTCTTTCCCTTTCTGTAATAGAGTTGGTCAAATACCACCAGGCTTGCCTCATTTTTTGAGATGGGATGGAAACCTTCAGATTTATGTGTGGCTATCTGAGTGGAGTCCCCAAGCCCTGTCAATCCAGCACTAGTTCTAAGGCACTTGGGTACTGTGAGGCAGTAGCTGGAACAAGGGAATAGCTCTTCCTGTGTGCACATGAACAGTGATAGTTCAAGGTAATATTCTTTGCTGCTTGGGTAGATTTGGCACACTTTGCAGTCAAATAGGACAAAGAAATTGTTCCAGGCTATGTTTCCCTGAGAACACCTCAAAGCTTATATTGTTATTTAACAAGCCCTAATTCAGTTCCTTTTCCTCCTGTAATGTGGGTCTTTTCTTAATCTATATCTTTGAAAGCGAAGCAAGAGAATTTTACACCACTCATAATAAAGATCTGTATGACCAGAGCTCCATCTTGAAGACAAAAAAATAATATAAAAGGCTTAAGAAAGGGGGAAAGTTAGGGAAGAAATCCCTGTGAACAAGTCAGGGAAGACGCCATCACAGGCCACCTCTGACTGCTGGGATCAGCTGATGGGCTGAGCCTCTCTTCCCCCCCATGAGGATCCCTTTGGGTAAGATCTGGTGTCCTGAGTTCCTACTTGGAGAAACTTAGAAATCTATAGAGTTTCTTTATGCTTTCATATGCAGCATTATTCATGATCTCAATACTTGCATGTGCTTTGCAGACAGTGTATTTATCACCGACCATCCATAAGAACCTGTATTGCTGTTTCTCCAGTAGACTGCACTGTTCATGTAGCCAGCCACAAACGTGTCTCGCTGAGCTCTGTCAACTCTTTACTGGCCCTGTGCGACCATGGAGTGCAATTGGACGCAGGGTGCAGCCTTATTAGTGCATCTGGAATGTTGAGAGTTCAACACGACTGGACTAATAGTGCCAAACTGGGTATCCCTAAGAATCTAAACCCAGCTGCCCCCAACCCCTCTGATACCTGATGACAAACTGGAATGCAAGAGGGTTTATTTTCTGCCAAATTACTTTACCTTTTAATGCGACAATAGTTCACAATGTAGTTAGACTGAACTGGAGAATAAAAAGACTGCCCTTTCACTTCTCTTCAGAGTCCAACATTCAGTGTGCAAGGCCCTGTAGAAGAAGCCTCCATAATATGTGTTGGGTCACGTAGATAAGCTGATCTAACTCCACATAAATTCTGAATTACAGACTATTTAATATCCTGGCTATGAAGCCACAAATGCTGCATAGGGATCTATAGTCAGAATGTTAGGGGCCTGTTAACAGATGGTAGTTAGTTGTGTTTTAAGGATGACAAGGCAATTCAACTCTTTTTGGAAAGAAAAAGAAAAGAAATTTAAAAATTTTAAGGATAAGGTCATTTTCTGAGGCATGGAACCCTAGCTTTGTTAGCAGTTGTTTTCACTTTGTGATAACTGTAAGCCAGGGAAGACATGCTACTCTTATGTGGCAGCAGTGAGCAGAACTATAAACGTGACTGATGGGTTGTTTTTTATTCATCTACAAGTGAAGAGAGATATTCATGTGCCAGATTAAAACGCCTCACATCACAAGGCACAGCTTGTTGCAGAAATAGCAACACAAGTTATAGGAGCCTCTACTGAAAATACCAAAGTTGAACACAGTGAAGAGGAAGAGTTTGCGGCCGATGATTGCATAAAGAGTTACGAAGCTACAAAGCCAGAAGTGTGAACTCTCCATTGTGATTTTCATACTGGTTGCTACTATCATTGCTGCTGCATAAGTGCCTGCCTTGCTGAACAGAATCATGGTGCCAGTGATGTACAAATAAATAAAAAGTATTATCCCCCCCCTTATGAGAAACTCCTCAAGATGGACACAAAATGGAAAGGAAACAAAAATAGCTCGGTACTTTAAAGCTACTTTAGATCACTCTGGCAAGTGCATGAAAACCTTTTGAGAACGGGAGTGGTGGGGAAGGAGAAGCTACAGCCCATCATTGCTCATAGTGTGTTTCTTGTAAGGCTGTTTTGTGCCCTTTTGTATTCAACAGACAAGGAAGAAAACTTTATATTCAATGAACAAGGGGGAAAACTTTGTACATTTTTGTATTCAACAGAGAAGGATTAGCTTAAACACTAACGACATCCTGGAGGATTTGGTAACAGGGCAAGTAGCTGTGCCACTGGACAGCTTCTTGGCAGCCCCATCATCACCTTGACTGACTCTCTAGTGACAAGGAACAAGAACCAGAAAGTGCTAATCAACTATAAAGCCAGTTATTTTTAGGCCCTTTCTCAGTATCAGGCAGTAAGTTGAAATTCACATGAAAAACTAGAGCTCTGCTATTTTTAGAGGCTAATTATTAACAGAAATAACCAGAGTATTCTATCTGTGCGAATTATTTTCTTAAATTAGCAGAAAATCTAATGTAAGTCCTCCTCTGCTGAGCAGATTTCTAATGCACTGATCCCTGAAAGTCACTTTGCATCTGATATCACAGTATCACAGGGTATCACAGGGTGTCAGGGGTTGGAAGGGACCTTGGAGATCTTCGAGTCCAGCCCCCCTGCCAATCCCAATCATTGTCTTCCCCTCTCACTAAGCTTCAGATATTTCACAACAGTTCTAGGAAGACATTATATTCTGTAGACTTTGCTGAGCTTTAGAATGGGGGAGGAGAAAAAATTTCCAATTTATCACCTACTCCATGTCCTAGCCAAGCTTTTGATCTACACTTCACTGTAGTTTCAGATGTAGTTCAGCTCTTGAGGAGGTCTCTGCCTAAGAAGTATCCACATTTATCCATTATTCCTTTTAAACTTTTGCGGGATAAATGAGGACAGAAAGAAGAACAAGACTGAGAAATGTTGGTTCTTGAGATGATGTGTCAAAAAGATTCGTCATACTGATATATACAGTTCAGTGATGCTTCAAGAACTACCAGCAAACAGGCACCAACATTGAATAGAAGTCCCACATTGGGCACTTTCATTTGTCAGTTAGCAAAAACCAGTGCATTTCCCTGCACAGAGCAAAGACACCCTGCCACTGCCTCTGGACCTGTAGCTCACTGTGTCTTAATAACAGTGATACATAACTAGGCTGGCAGATTTTTTGTCCTCGGTGTTTAAGTCCATTTCACTGGGTGACTTTGAAGGACTCAGACATCAGTTAGTGTGAGTTATCACAGGATCACAAAATGTTAGGGATGGGAAGGGACCTTGAAAGATTATCGAGTCCAACCCCCCTGCTGGAGCAGAATCACCTAGAGCAGGTCACACAGGGACGTGTCCAGGCAGGTTTTGAAAGCCTCCAGAGCAGGAGACTCCACAACCTCTCTGGGCAGCCTGTTCCAGGCTCTGTCACCCTCACCATGAAGAAGTTTTTTCTCATATTTATGTGGATCCTCCTCTGTTCCAGCTGCACCCATTGCCCCTTGTCCTATCACTGGATGTCACTGAGCAGAGCCTGGCTCCATCCTCCTGGCACTCACCCATTACAGCTTTATAGACATTGATGAGGTCACCCCTCAGTCTCCTCCAAGCTAAAGAGACCCAGCTCCCTCAGCCTTTCCACAGCAGGGAGATGCTCCACTCCCTCCATCATCTTTGTGGCCCCGCCCTGGACTCTCTCAAGCAGTTCTATGTCCCTCTTGAACCAGGGGGCCCAGAACTGGACACAGTGCTCCAGATGTGGCCTCACCAGGGCAGAGTAGAGGGGGAGGAGAACCTCTCTTGACCTATGAACCACAACCCTTGTGATACACCCCAGGATGCCACTGGCCTTCTTGGCCACAAGTGCCCATTGCTGGCTCAGGGTCATCCTTTCCCCTACGCTGTTCTCCAACAGGTCAGTTCCCAACCTATCTGGTACCAGGGGTTGTTCTTTCCCAGCTGCCAGACTCTACACTTGCCCTTGGTAGATTTCATTACATTTCTCCCCACTCAACCCTCCAGCCTGTCCAGATCTCGCTGGATGGCAGCACAGCCTGCGGTATGTCAGACACTCCTCCCCATTTTGTGTCATCAGCAAACTTGCTGACAGTGCACTCTGTGCCCTCATCCAGGTTGTTGATTAATATATTGAATAGTACTGGTCCCAGTACTGACCCCTGAGGGATTCCACTAGATACAGGCCTCCAACTAGACCCTACCCCATTGAGCACAACTCTCTGACTTCTTTCATTCAGCCAGTTCCCAATCCACCTCACTACCCAATCATCCAGACCACACTTCCTCAGTTTAGCTGTGAGGATGCTGTTTGGGACGGCGTCAAATGCTTTACTGAAATCAAGATAAACCACATCCACTGCTTTACCATCAGCTATCCACCTGGTTATGTCCTCATAAAAGGCTATCAGGTTGGTCAAGCATGACTTCCCCTTGGTGAAGCCATGCTGACTGCCCCTAATGACCCTCTTATCCTTGATATGCCCGGAGATAGCGCCGAGGATAAGTTGTTCCACCACCTTTCCAGGGATGGAGGTGATCAGTCTATAGTTACCTGGGTTCTCCTTCTTGCCCTTTTTGAAGACTGGAGTGACATTTGCTTTCCTCCAGTCCTCAGGCATCTCTCCTGTTCCCCACAGCTTGCCAGAGATGATGGAGAGTGGCCCAGGAATGACCTCTGCCAGCTTCCTCAGCACCCACGGGTGCATCCCATCCATGTATTTATGGATGTCTAGATTACTTAACTGGTCCCTAACCCAGTCCTCATCAACCAAGGCAAACTCCTCCTTTCTCCTGACCTTCTCTGGGGCCTCAGAGGTCTGGGGATCCTCAGGACAGTCTCCAGCAGCATAGACAGAGGCAAAGAAGGCATTCAGTAACTCCACCTTCTTTGCATCCTCTGTCACCAGGGAACACACCTCATTTATCAGTGGGCCTACATTGCCTCTAGTGTTAGTTTTATCTGCAATGTAGTTGAAGAAGCCCTTTCTCTTGTCCTTGACCTCGCTTGCAAGGTTTAACTCTAAGTAGGCCTTAGCTTTCCTTGTTGCCTCCCTACATCCTCTGACAACAGTCTTATACTCCTCCCAAGTGGCCAGCCCCTCCTTCCATGATCTGTAGAGTCTCTTCTTCCACTTGAGTTTTCCCAGCAGCTCCCTGTTTAACCCTGCAGGTCTCCTGGCACCCCTTCTTGACTTCCTGCCTGTTGGGATGCTCTCATCTTGAGCTTGGAAGAAGCGGTCCTTGAATGCTAACCAACTATCTTGTGCCCCTTTACCTTCTAGTACCCTGTCCCATGGGATTTCCCCTAGCAATTGCTTGAAAAGGCCAAAGTTGGCCCTGCTGAAGTCCAGGACTGGGATTCTGCTTGGTATTCTGTACCTGTCACTTGAGATCCTGAACTCCACCATTTCATGGTCACTGCAGCCAAGGCTGCCCTCAATCTTCTCCACTTCAACCAGACCCTCCTTGTTAGTGAGTATAAGATCCAGGTCTTCTCCTCTCCTAGTTGGCTGACCCACCGTTTGCATCAGGAAGTTATCAATGATGCACTGGAAGAACCTCCTGGACAGTGGATGGCTGGCTGAGTGGGCCTTCCAGCAAATATCTGGGTAGTTAAAATCCCCCATGACAACCACAGCCTGTAATTGCAAGGCTGCTATCAGCTGCCTGTAGAAGGCCTCATCAGCTTCCTCATCCTGATCAGGTGGCCCGTAACAGACACCCACGCCAGTATCACCCACACCAGCCTGACCCTTAATTTGCACCCACAAACTCTCAACTCGCCCCTCATCCTCTCCTGGACAGAACTCAATACACTCCCGTTGCTCTCTCATGCACAGAGCAACTCCACCACCTCACCTTGCTGGCCTGTCTTTCCTGAAAAGGGCACAGCCATCCATGACCACATTCCAGTCATGTGAGCTGTCCCACCATGTCTCTGTGATTGCCACCAGGTCATAACCCTCTGACCACACAGGGATTTCTAACTCCTCCTGTTTATTCCCCATGCTGCATGCATTGGTGTATAGACATTTCAGGGATGGAGTCAAGTATAGAGTTTTCAGCCTTGAAGGGAGGTAGACCCTCTGGTTATCTAAAATGCCAACACCCTGCTCCTCAAGTGTTGGGCTGTTACCCCCAGGATTCTCATTGACAAGGCCAGCTACACCCCCATCCCCCGTCATAGCCAGTTTAAAGCCTTGTCAATGAGTCCAGCCAACTCATGTGCTAGGATTCTCTTCCCTTTTGGGACAGATGAACTCCATCTGTTGCCACTAGATCCGGTGCTGAGAAAACTTCCTCATGGTCAAAAAACCCAAAGTCCTGCTGGTAT
>JAAGNO010030950.1:0-30836 GCA_033439905.1 Ceryle rudis
GCCTTTGTAAACAGGCCCTCTCCAGTCTTTTTGTAAGCTCCCTTCAGGTACTGGAAGGTGGCTATTAGGTCTCCCTAATGAAGGGTAGCATTCCATGTTTTCAGAACATCTCCCTAAAAATCACTGAACAGAGTACTTAGGAGAAGGGATGTAATAAAAGCTTCTATGGTTTCTCCAAAGCACTTCTCTGGTTCACTGCAAAGAAGCTGCATTTTACCTTTGATTAGCTGAGAATGCCAAACACCACTGCTTCTCACAGCAACTAGATGTATACCTTCTGCCATAATTCCCCTTCCTGCTTTGGAGCAGCCAACCACAAGATCCAGCAAAGTATCTCATTTTCCTTGAAGCACTTAAAACACTACTTGTCACTGTTATTTGTAAACAGCAACAAAAGAATCCACCACCAAACCCCAAATAATTAGGAGCTGGATTATTCATGTGCTTAGGGAGACTGGCTAAAAAGAAGCCATATGAACTGCAGTTTCTACAGCAAAGTTTATACATCTATTGCAATGCTCCATCCTTGCACAAAAACTCAGCACTAGATAAAAGAAGATAGTCACCCACTTCAAATCCACTCAGGGTTACAACTGAGTGCACAGTGCAGGGGACCAGACAACAATCTTGTACCAAAGGCAGAGCTGGGAATGTATTTATGATGGATGGTGAATTTCTGAATGCCTCTATTTGCTTCAGTCTAAAGCCCCTAGAATTACACCTTCAGATTCAACATCTAGAAACCTTCAGGTCTTCCTTTAGGTTTAACAACAATAAAAAAAATGCACAGAAAATCCCAACAATGAATCAAGTGCCATTTTGGTTCATTTAAAACTCTCATTCCACCCTAAAGAGCTAGATTTTATTACTTGCTTGACACAGGCAATGGTGATTCAAGAGCAGATAGTTTTGGAACTGTTACTGTAGCTTTACACACAAACACATCAGAGACAACATTAGCAAGTCTATGTAGTCTCAAGCAACAAGATATGAATAACTGGATAAATATCTGGTTATAAATATCAATAAATGTATTCCCATCAGAATGTATGAGAAATAGTATCTTCAGTCAAGATTTGACTCGGAGCAAAAGCTGGAGGTGGGGAGAAGAGCAGTTCTCCCTACACATTCACTTCATTGCTTAACTGTTCTGCACTTCTGCTCATGAGGTACCAGCAGAACACTGTATTAATGTAGCACTGGGCATTGCGCTGGTCCTGGGTGAATTACTGCTCTGTCTTTACAGTCACTCCCAGTATTTCCCTGAGGAACGGTACTGCCTAAGACTCAAGGCAACCGAGATTGCCATGTAACTTCAGTAACTTTAGAATCTGGGAGTTTATTTTACTTGGATCTTTGCTTTTGTTTCTTCTGCAAACGCACGCAGCTTTACACCTCACCCTTATTTGCAGAAATAAAAGGAACAATGGCTCATATACTAGAAAGCAACTAAATTTTCTCTATTTCAATGCATGTTAACTACACTTCTTTGTTAGCATGACTTTTACAAGTATATGACTTTTTCCTGAAAAGTATGGATTCTGCCACATATCCTTCTGGAGTAGGGATAATAGCTGTTTTCCTTTGTGACAGAGGAGACTGAACCTGTCCTCTTCAGAGATTCTGTGGGAACATTCCTCACCATCAGAACAGGACTCTTGGAAAACATTAATACAAGGACTAGCCTTACTGTAGAATTAAAGAAAAAAATAATCGTGTGCCTGCTTTCCTGTTGGAATTTGTTTGGCTACGCCTTCCAGCCATTAAGGGCAGCACGTCTTTCACATAAGACAGGATCATTTAACATCTAGTGTTTCCTCTTGTGTGGCTTCAGTAGGTTATTTATTTGTCAAGAGAAAGAGTTTTCAAACAACAGTATTTCAACATATCTAAGGAAATAAACTAGTACCCAGCCACGGTGAAAATTAGTGGGAGGCAAACTTTTGTTCCCTAGGAGACTGGAGAAGACCAGAACCTTTTTATTCATAAATGTGCCTTCAAGATTTCTGCACTGAAGTTTTTCTAACAAGTCACCCTTTCATTGGGGTGACCACATTCTCTCATTTACACCAGCAGAAAGTTTGTCTACAAGTGGCCTTGCCATGCAAATGCAATACAATAAGCACTCCACATTATTAAAAGCCACACGAAGTCTCAGCACAGCAAACCACACCAACCCAGATTGCACCGGTGAGTGGAATTCCACAGTAAAACAAACATATCACAAGGGAATGCGCTCAACTGATTTGAATCAGTTGAGCTCTGCACAGGCTTATCAGACCCCACCTCACCAACACGCATATTTACATTTCATTCAGCTTTGCATCCGAGCAACATGCTACAGACAGGTGCCACTGCTAGGCTGGGTCAAAATTTCAGAGGTGCCACAGAAAAGTTGCACTGGTCATTCCCCCCTCGTGCCTGTTAGGCAAGATTGGAGTAGTAACCTTACTGCACAGTTGGGGGTATCCAGCCAGAGCATAAGAGAAGAGCAAGCATCTTTAACAACTCCTTTCTACATACCCAGCCACAGGTTTCACTTCTCTCAAGGTTGTAAGGCTCAGCATCACACTCTGGATGCCACAAGATCACAGGCAAACTTGAGCTTCTTCATAATTTGCAGATAATCCATTCTTGAACTGCAGTCTCTTTTCTCCTACAAACCCAGTTGGCCTCAGCTGAGGGTCCTTCCAGCAAATGCCCAGCCACAGCTGGACAAAATAAGGAAGCCCCTCATTAATTATTTCTGGATAGTCTTTTCCTGTGGTCAGTGTACACTCTCACATTGTGACTAATTACAGACTGTAAAAATCACATACATATGCTATGCCATGTTTGGGCCCTTCTTTACTTCTATCTGACTGCTTCATTTTCTAGCCTTCAATAATGAGTGTGTAACATGCTTTAACATATGATTGTCTTTGCCTTTTTTTTTTTCCTATCATCTTCTTCACGTAATATGTTTACACTAATGGTACAGAGTGAGTAAGAAGTAGCGGGAGCATCTTGCGAGAAAACAAGCCATTAGTTCTAACTTTCCATTACCAAAACAAACTGAGATCAGGAAGTTTCAAGTCTTCCTCTGCCAAACATACTTACTTGCATAACAGCAAATCTGTGACCACAGATTCTTTCTTCTTTTTTTTTTACTCAGTGTGTCTGGCCATCAGAGGATTATGAAAAATCCACCCACATCTTCTCAGCATGTGAGCTCCCCAGTGACCTCCATTCTATCTATCTCAAGCTAGCAGTACCTTGCTAAACACCTCTTAATCTTTACTATATTTACTCACACTTACAGCACTTTCAATATGCATGTGATCATAGTTAAAAAAAACAACATGCAATTACCTGCTCAATAGCAAACAGGAAGTCCAAAAATCTGGAACAAGGTTGATCTTCAGTTATGCTGCAGACAGTCTGGCACCTTAATACATAGACCCTTTTCTTTCAAGCAGTATGACCGACATAGGAGCAACTTCAGGACCTTCCGCTAAGTGGAACTTGTCACTTTGGAAAAGGATTAGATAAAAATGAGAGGCAAAAAAGCTTTAATCTAGAAAGGAACCCCCCTGAAATATGAGTAGGAGGAAAAGCCTTGTATTCTGACCAAACTGTCATAATGTGTTTCTTCACAAGGAGCCTTCATGCAAGTACTGTGCAAAAGCCTGTGCGGGTGCTTGTAGGTGACGCTAACACAGACAGCTCTTTAGAGCACATAACAGTTCCCACTAAAAGCATCTGTTTTCTATAGTTTATAACATTGTCAAAATTTGTGAGTTTGGGCTGGTATTATCTGTGGTAGATGTCTGCCTCAGCCTGATAGTTGATTTTTTTTTCCCCCCTTTGACATTTTAGCTTAGATCAATAATTCAGTAACATTTTACTTGTAGCAGAAAGTGTGGACAGTCTTTCATTTGAAAACCCATAGCGGTGACATATCTTGGATCAGGTTTGGCTGGTTTGTCTTCCTGTTAGCGATATGTTGTGCTGAGCCCCATAAAGGTCTGGCCACATTAGTCAAAGGTCAAGACTTGTAAATGTACAATTCATATATGCTACTCACTGCATCTTTCTTCCCAAAGAAACACACATGATTTCCAGAGAATGAAAGGTATAGTCCAGTGTTGCTGTAAGACTTTACACACAGAAACAAGAGACAGGGTGTAGACACAGACCCTAGGAGTCTGCAAAAGCCATTATATCATTTTGAAACGGAAGACTTTCTAAAGACAGGAAGGTATCTTTACAACTTTGAGTTTAAACCAATTCTAAGCCTGTAAGTAGGAACGAAATAAACTAAAGGGCTAGGTCTGCTGTTTCAGAAGAGGGCAATGGAGCAAGTGACACAGCCCTTTGTACAGCTGGACAGAGATGAACCCTTGTTGAATGTCCTAAATCAGGCAGATTTAGGATTGCTAAATTTGCCATGACAGAAAAAAACACAACTAGCCTCCAGGATTCAGAGAAAAAGTCCAGCAGAAGCAATCTGAAGAAGAAACCCATAACCATGACCATCAGTCCAAATCCCAAACACTGCTGAAGAGGAGCAAGGAAACTAAGGAAGAGCAACAAACAAGTATTCCCACTGTAGTCTCTATGCCCCATGCTGCATAGTAAGGAGTAAGAGCTTGCTTTAGCAACTCACCTGAAAACTCTGGGTTTTTGTATGTCACATTACCCTGAAAGACAAGGCTTTCTGTGTACCAGAAAGGCAACAAGGGTGAAACACTGGGAAAACAAAGTCTAACTTTTGACTGCCATGTGTGGGTCTGTAGCTGTCCTGGTGGTCTGTGGCACCAGGATCCTTGGGTTCCATTTACAGAAGTAATCCATATAGAGACACTTTTCTGAGAAAATGGGCCAAAATAAGCAGAGCCAATGACTGAAAAAGAAAATCCATCACCAGCCTCTCTGTTTTTTGGCTTCAGCCGCATTGACACCACTACTGGGGGCAATTACTTCTAGCTGGCCCCATATTCTAGCCTGTCAGCACAGAGCTAACCTTTGATGAGGAAGAGCACTGCACAGATTCAGTACTAGAATTACGTGTGTCCAAAGTAGAAAAGGCTCCATATTTAGTATTTCCCTCAGTGTTTGGGAGACCTCAAATCTGTCAGAGAGCAAGCCCATCTAGAAAGGGGGAATTGTAAGGATGCTTTCTACAGAGAAATTCTACAGTTGTTCTTTTTTCTGGGACAAAGTATTATTTGGGAACAATCAGATGCTATGGATAGAATAAAAATGGAGAGAAACCTGTCCTGTATCACTGAGACACATGAAGCTACAACCAGTGTTGGGAACTGCCACAGAAGCCATAATATGGATGTGCTGGATAAAAAACTCTTGGTTTTGTTCTTTTTGCCCAGCATGGACATATGCTCTGACATACCAAGCTCTTCTCTTGGGAGCAGGAGAATGACCACACAGAAGACTAGGTACAGCGAGAGACCGAAACAAACCTGTTATGGTCTGATTTTGAAGGTCTTGATATTCCCCATCCCCCTAACATTTCTCATGCTCTTTCCCTCACAGCCACTCTCTTGTCAGCAGTATAGCTGGAGAACACAGGTTTCCACCCGATACAGCCAGTATTTTGCCTGTTAGTTGAGAAGCTTCTGCACAGCCACATCCATGTTTCATGAAGTATTCTGAAAAAAGTTAAACCTACTAAGAGGTACCACCTAGACATACAGGTTTATGCATATGCCTGGGTAGGCAGTACAGTTTCTAAGCAAACCATAGAAAATGTGGTGTGTAAATCAGCTATGAGAGCAGAGAGAACATTTTCCTTTCACACCAAAAAGCAGCACAATAAGCACTTCAGAGGACTACAGTGGTGTTACTGTTATTTCTTTGTGGTAATGTAACAGCATAACTAAAAGCCACAAAGATTTCAGTAGCAGAAAGCTACACTGTCCTGAATATATATTTCAAATTAACTTGAAGATCAATTTCACACAATGAAAGTGGTCCTGCTGCAGCTGAAAGGTGTTTGGTTATCGCAAATCCTTTCCTGCAGCAGCACAACCTGAGAGTGCACATGCAGTCACACAGAGGATGCACACCTGGCATTGTCAGGAGTCATTTTCTGGTCACAAGAGAAGTTTATACTCCAAGACCTACTTAGGCTCCTCTGAAGACTTGTTAGCCAAGAGTACTCTGGGCAAAGGGTATACAGTAGATTTTGTTGGCATCATTCTTTGGTGTCCTGACCCATGAGGCTGTGGGCCCTGTCATGATTTCTGATATTAGAGAAATACTTTGTTAGCAACCTCCTCCAAGTGCCACCTGTATTTAATTCCCACCAATACCCTTAACTTTTATGTTCATTCTATTCACTATTTACAGTTTTCTCCAGTTAGATGAGCTATAGACAAACTCCAAGAGAAATAAATATCAGACTTTTCCCCAGAGGTCCAGAAATTGCCTTCAGTTTTCCCCTACCAAAAAAGGTTCAGTCAACAAGCTTCAAGACTGAAGTGAACTCAGTTTTACCCACAAAATAGAGAAGATCTAACTATAGACTCCTATGCATTATTACTACTTGAGCTCGTTATTACTTGCCAGTTTGTCGCAGAGGCTTACATAGAAGCCCACCCATATCATCTCAACCTTCAGGGTGCCATCAGAGAGAAGCTTTCTCCTGTTTACAGCCTTTACAGGTCAGAAGTTATGTTTAAGCTGGTATCTAAGCAAGTCACCCTCTAGCATGGAGGTAAAGAAGTGATTTCATTTGTATTTTAGAGATGTGGAGCAAAGGAGAGAAGCATAAGATATCCTGTGAGGCCTGGGAATAATTGCCAGATCACAGAAGGGGCAGCAGCAACTTAAAATACAGGGTTCTTTCCGGTACAACTTCCCACTTAACAAGGACCCTATAGACAAAGAGATCTGATACACGCTCAGAACTCCCCCAGGATATGTGGTTTTGCTTCCAATTATACTACACTTTCCAGAGATACACGGGATGCATTAGAACAGGCATATGGAACAGGGCTGTTACCAGCTCCCAAGGCCCAACAAGAGTATGCCAGGTGTCCATCAACTCTTCCCCATTGTGTTCTCTCCAAGTACCCAGGAGGCTTCTTTGCACATAAGCTCAGAACACCACTCCTGCTAATGCCTGAGCACCTCTTCTCTGGAAAAAAGCATCAACACCACAAATGTAAAGAGACATATACGTTGTTATCACGCTGTGAAAGGGTTGGGGAACGACTGCACAATTTTAGCATTTTCAGTGCTAAAAGAAGAATGTTTCTTCCACTAGCTCAGACTAAGAAAACTCTCTCTGATGTGAAACACAGACAAGAAAAAAAATACTACTCCATTTGAGCTCTGCTGTGGCTTTATCAGCCGCAAATCAGCCCTGTGAGGACTGGCAAGACAAAGAAGGTACAGGAAGCCCAGCTCTGCAAAAAGGCAGGGGGTAGAAGCTCTCCAACGTTAGGGACCCAAACTGCTAGAATAATGGGGATTCACAGCACAGCAGTGACGAGACTGCAATGACTGTGGTTGCTGGAGATATACTGGTGCACCAGGCAGCTGGCACAAGCCAGACTGTATGGAAGACCCATCTGAGACAGATACAAGAGCAAGCTTGAACAATGAGTGCAAAAACTGCTCGTGCCTCATGTGAGGAGGCCACAAATACAACAGGAGGGTCAAACTGTTCTTTGGAACCTGGCATTGTTATGCACCAGGGCCAGGGTTCTGCGCCCAGGCTACGTCTTTCTAACTTTTTCACAGTCTTAGCCAGACAAAGAGATCACATCAGAGACCAGGTAAGAACCCCAGGTGTTGAAATGAGGTGTGGGGTCCAGTTAAGGAAGGGTCACATTGCTACCTGAAGTGGCATGTAGGCCAAATATCTATTCCAACTGAAAGGGAAAAAGTGCTTCATTAACCTGAATTATCAGTAGCAGTCACAATGCAGAACCATACTCTCAAAGATAAACATGCTCCACGATAATGGGATGGACAGAGCTGGTCAGAGACCTGGGCCCTCTAGAATTTAACCACCCTCATGCCAGTAGTAGTACAACAGACTGTAGGGAGTAGGAAAAAAAACAAACACATACAAACAAACAACACCCCAAAACCAAAAAAAAACAGAACAAAAATTTGAGAACTATGAAACTTAAAACCTCTCTAACGGACTAAATCAACTTATGAAAACTAAATACCAACTAAAGGTTATTGAGAAGCCAGAGTATACAGTTCTTCTGTAAGTGCTTAAAAAAAGCAGTTCTAGGGACTGCATCCCTTCATAATGTCTCTTCTGCTCTGTGCTGAAAATAAGACTTTTTCTGAACATGGTATTTGAAGGCAAATGTATGTCACCACTCACTGATGATTTCTACTCAGCACCATTGTATGTGAGCTTTAACATCTCATTCAGACACAATTCAGAGTTGATGGAAACTTCTATTACTATCATCAGCGATTTAGATACTTTTTAAAAAAGATATGCTAAATAAATCATGACATAAGAATGCACTTGAAATCACTGTCTGTTATCCCATCATCAGTGAAGGGTTTAGCAGCACCGTAGAAAGATTTCTGCAGATAAGCAAGACAGACATAAGGCTATGAGGTATCTGTCAAGGTTTGTAGACATGGCTGCACCCAGATTTCTGTCAGTAATGAGACTGCAAACAGAATAAGACTACTGGAGTCAGAATTAATTCCTATTTACAGGATAAAAGGTCAAAATTTCCACTACATAAATATGTGCAGTAATAAGGAGTTAATATCAAATATTCTTGACAGCATAATTCAGGGTGACATTTACATAACTAGTAACAGTGTAATAAGTAAAAACACCCAACATATCATCCTCCCCTGCCTATGCCAGTCTAAGACTTCAGTTGAACTAAAGCAAGGGCTCTGCCTTACTGATCTTTCATGAAGTATAAGGTAGAAACTCAACATTGGCCATAGATGGAACAGCAGTAGTCTGGAGATGAGGAATAGGGCATGACTAAAGTTACTCTCTCACCACTTCTCCATCAGAAGAAAGCAGGGTCAGAAGGCTTCCTCTTCCTGTGAGGCAGTCCAGCAGACAGTAGCCCAGACCAGATCTTTGCACAAGTTCCTGGTAGTAAGGCTGGTTCAAGGTCATGCTGAGAAGTCAACCCACAAGTCAAGGTCAGGTGAAGGTAACTAGGGTCAGATACAGGCCAGAAATCATCAGGCATCTTCACTGCCAAAAGAAATGCCTGAGGACAAGCTGTGAAATCAATCCAGAGCAAGGCACACTCATGACCAGCTCAGAGATCAACACTCTGACGAGGAAGAACAACCAGGAAGCAAAGCTGCCCACCTGGGCTAAATGGTATTCCTGGGCCTATGGGCAGAGAGCTTGGGTAGAGGCCCAGGTGAGGTCAGTCAGGGCCATCAAGGCTTGTTAGTGCATCCTGATGGAAGGAACCTAATCCTTCTAAAGGGCAAACTCACTATACAGGGGTGAGCTTTGTCAGTCTGCCTAGAAATGGGTATCAGTTGCTGGCTGCTACTGCTGCTGTATCTAGAGTTACACAGAGTGTAGTTGCTCTTGAGGACTGTAATGCAGATACTGCTACAGAAAGAGGGGAGGGACTAACTGCTACAATTCTTGCATCAGTGTGGTAGCCACAAAATGGGTTGCTTCTTGTAGGGTTGTAAAATAGGCTATGTGTCAGTCATAGCTACCACTGAGCAGGAGGGCCTTGCTCCCGAGGGCTGTGCTTTAACTGAGTGTAATGCTAGGGCTTCATATAGGCTTTTACTTAGCATCCAGGCTTTTATTCACAATCAGAATTTTTTTTTTGGTTTGGTTTGTTCGTTCCTTGGATAATAATCAGCCTGGAGAGAGACCTACTCATCTCTGTGCAAAAGGAATTCAAAATTACAAATTCTAGTCTGACCAACAGTGCAAAAAGATCTCCTAGCTAGGACAAAGTCAGTGATGGGAGAATGTCTAGTGAGTGCTAAGGCTTCAGGATGAGATTGCAAATGTTCACAATGCAGCAAGTGTAAGTATGCAAAAATAAGCAGTACCTGCCTAATCTTCACTTGCTGCTATCTGTCTTTCCATCAGTAGGCTGGTCGGCCCTTGTTTATTTTTACTGCATGTGGTATTTCCACTCACGCATAGGAACCTTTTCATATTAAGTAATTTGCTTAACATCTATACATTAGGAGGTTATCTTACATTGCATCAGATGGAGTTTATTCACTTCATGTGTTATACATTGCATTGAGGCAACTACAAATTCAATCTTGTATATGAAAACAGTGAGGTATATCACACCTATTGAATACATCAGAGGGAATGTTCCTCGTAGCAAATTCAATTCTGCTTATTTCAGGTTTTATGCCATGAGGTTCAAGCAAAAATTCTTGTGATGCTTAAATTTGTAAGTCTTTAGATTCTTTTTCTTGTTTTTCTAATTCTCAGACGTACATAAGGAACTTACCTTCCTTTGACAAAGATAAATCTTCACAGGAATCTAAATGCAGGTGAATGACAGGATGGATAAAAGAAATCTAACAAAACTTTTTGATTTAAATGTTTTTAAATAAACCTACATACAATGATGATCAATCATTATGCCATACCTATTCAAGCAATTTCGCTGGGCAAAAATCATACAATAATACACACTTTCTCCTAAAGTTTCACAGAAAGTAGACCTTCAAAAATACTTTAACACAGCCCTCCAGCCCCTCCCCAATCCCACCCCCTCAAATAAAATCTTTACTTATAAAGTGTTTCATACCATCCTCAAATGTATTTCTGAGAGAGGGCAGCCTCATCTGGTTTGTCCACAAGGTGGAGATGAAAGGGCAACTAAAATGGAGTATTTAATCTTATTGAAGTCACCCGCAAGTCAAAGGCACGTTATCTGAACTGCCTAGTCTTATGCATTGGACAGTGAGAAAGACAATGACTATCAGACACCACATTTTGAAACAGCTGGGAAAGAGGTTAAAAGGCATTTTGGTTCACTGTGAATTCTAGCAAAACCTGTGGGATAGAATGGAGGAAAAGGGACAGTTTTCTCCTCTAGAGGAAATATAACTGCTAGAATAGCAGATCCTACTGCTAGAACACCTGAAATGTAGGGTGGAGTGTAATTAGATAACAATGGGAGAACCACACAATATGGATGTTTCTGGTGAAACAGGTCCTTGTGACACCAGCAGAGAAACCCAGCCATGGAGAAAAGGCAGCTGGTAACTGTAATTTTTTTCTCACAGCTGGTTCAGGTGGCCAATTCTATTAGGCAGAAAGTCCATGCTTAATGTGGATAGCAATACAAGAAATCTTGGTTACTTCAGTTATCTGAAGGGCGGTTGTTTTTAAGGTGGTCACATGATTTGAATTCTCAGAAACCTGAGAACCTGTGAAAAGATTTGGGGTATCTGTAGGGTGCAGAGCCTGGGTGGAACTCCACATTGCAAAGTGTTTTCCATTGTCTTTTCTCTTTGTTCTGATCCTTCTGGACTTAGATTTAGATCTTTGATGCTCACAGAACTCAAACATCGATATGTGCCTAAAAGCCTCTGTAACTTCAAGGCATTAACTGTATGTGCCATTTCATATACAGTCATGTGATCTTCTAGGTGGTATTATTGAACAAGGTCTTGGCAGAGAAAAGGTGGAAAACTTCATCCAGTCTAGACAATAACATAAACAATATGTGTATCTCAACCTACCTTGAAAGCAAACAGAATATTTAAGCACAGAAGTTCTATTTTGAAAATGTACTCTAAGCAGATAGTGGATCACAACAATCTATTGACAAAGTGATTTTGGGAGAAGAAAAGCTACAGTACTCCTGCTGCACACTCACTGACAACAAACTCATTAGTAAGCTGCTATTGGTATTTATGGCTTATCAGGCTAAACAGATGCTTTTACAGAGCTCACGTTGTAAAATGCCATCATAATCAAAGGGCACAAGGTTCAGAAAGCTGTCCCAAAGCAGGAAGTTTAGAATGCTCTGCTCAGTACCACCCACCCTTTTGTCTCATCAAAATTCAAGCTGCAGTATTTCCTCAATTTTAGTGCTGTTTCATTCTACTTTCAGCATTTTCATCCCAAAGAGCAGCTATAGCAATTTCTAAAGAAAGAACAGAGCTGTGGGAGGCAACACATCATTGCTAGTTCACAAACTACAATTTCTGAGCTTTGGACTCACTGTCTATTTCTTACTACTGTTCAGACAAGCTTGCCAAGCACCGGAGAGCTACAAATGTCCAATGTCATCAGTCATATTCATCAACATCTAGTTTAGAAATTCTGACCTGAGTAAAACATTAACATCCAAATTTATTGTAACTACCAGAATTTAACCATCCTGCTTTTTTTTTCTCCACATGAAGTGTTCTCAGTATTGCCAGGTTCCCAAATTAAGTGACATTTAGAGTTTTCTGCCTCAGATGGAGACATATGTTTCTGAGATCTTGTATTTTAGCCACTGTTATTACTGAGTGAAACCATCCAAGCGAGTGCATTTCTTTTGCCGTAATATGATTTGTGGCCATCAAACTGAGAAATGATTTTTCTTTTGGCTGGCAAGGCTCTATTTTCCAGACCATACAGATGCTCTACTATGGCTGCCCATGCTGTTCTTAGCAGTGCATTGCTAACAACTGTAGGCTGGTATTTCCCAGTGCCAGACAGGCCTTTTTTGTTCTGGTGTAGCAAGAAGGGCTGATTCCTAATATCAGAAAAAATTAACTGTTTAGGTCAGCAAGTCTGCTTATATGGGAGAAGCCCATTTGTTCTCAGTTTCCGATACATACATCCCCATCATAACAAGCATTGTATATATGTAATGTATGTAGCTGCGGGAGTTGAGCCTCTCTGTGACAGAAGCGGTTCTTACAATTCACTTACAAAAAATGAAGGTGAAAAAATGAGCCAGTCGCCAAATTGGAAAAGAGTTCTTTATTTATGGCCTATCCTGAAGCCCCCAGGACAAGTCTCCTTCCTTCCTCACGAAGTGGCAAGAACAGCACTAGGAAATTAGGAAATTCCATCCTACACATTAAAAACATTGAGACTATCAGGCAAAATCAATGCTTGATGAGTAAACTGACTTTTCTGGAGTTATACTAGAGATTCTTTTGGATTCTGCACATCTTAATCAAACCAACTGAACTATTTTATGTCTAACAACTAAATGTTCAAATAGCTGCACACTTACTACCCACACCTTCAGCAGTAGAGAAGGAGAAAATAGGAAGAATGGGAATTTAAAAAGTTGTGGGTCAAGATGAAAACAAGGAGACTGCTTATCAATTACCCTCATGGGCAAGACAGACTTGACTTGAGGAAAATTAATTTATTGCCAATTAAAGTAAGCATTTAATTAGGGATTTGGGTAGTGGGAGACCAGAAGACAAACATTAAACTGACTTCCTCTTCCCTTTTCTATGCTCAGTTTCATTCCCAGTTCCTCTACCCTCCTCAGAGGCACAGGGGTTACAGTCAGTACAGATCAGTTCCTCTCCAATGCTTCTTACTCCTCATACCTTTCCTCTGCTCCATGCAGGTCCTCCATGGTCTGCAGTGAAATATCTACTCTGACGCCATGCAACACTCCTCCTTCTCCTCTTCTGACCCTGGTGTTTCCTCTGCTGTTTCTCGCCCTTTCTGTTTCCTCTGTGGTGTTTTCTGCCTTTGCTTAAATGTGTTTTCCCAGAGGCACCACCAGCTTTGTTGATGGGCTCAGCTGTGTCTACAGTGGGTCCACTATCCCACTACCAAACCTTGCGTGTACACTCATTACATGAATGTAAGGAAAAATCCCATTGTGGGGAACTCCTCAAATATTTTTCATAAATATTTCAACTGAATCAGGGTCTTCCTCTATTAAATATGAATTGTACCTTTTTTTTTGAAAGTTAGTGGCACAGGAGTTGATCATATTAGAGGTAAATGAAGCACAGAAGTTATCTGAATAAGATGAAGTATTTCCAAACTTCTCAAATTTAGGGCTCACAGCCCAATCTGGAGATAATAATTTCAGTGTGATCCTATTCACAACATAGATCCTTTGCTAGGAAAGCTCTCTTTTGTGGAAAAACATTGTCTTTGGAAAATAAGATATTTGTTGGTGGGATGGAGACAATGGATCCTGTCCTCCATTTCAGATTCTAGAGGCTGGTGAAGTTTTTACCAGAACACTTTGGAAGGAGACACACAGAAATGAGATAAGTCAAAGCACAGCGCAAGATTCAGAGATTATGTCCTCATTCATATTTTTTGTGGCCTTGAGGAAATTTTGAGTTCCATATCATTTTTCAGTTTGGTCTCCTTTCCCCAATATAGCTAGCTATGTTTCACTGGAAAAATCAAGAGCAGTGCAGGGTAAAAGCTGACAACCCACAGCTTCCTTTAATCACCTACAGACTAGGTTCATCACTGCTGTACAATTCACTAAGGTGTTAAAGATTGATCCTGGGAGAAGTGAACAGGTATGAACAAAGGGTGTTTCAAATTTCATCTGTATCCTATTCCTTATCTCAGCAGAGATATTCATTTTCTGTGATGAGACAACCCAGGCTCCAGTAAAGCACTTTTTCTAAGAAGGCAGATAGTCTTTACCTGAAGGAAACGAGGCATGGGAATCATCACTTCTTTAGGTAGTTTGTTCCAATGCTTACTCATGCTCATTGTTAAAAATACATGCCTGATTTACAGTTTGAATTTGACTGGCTGTAGCTTGGTGGGTGTTGCACCTTTTTCACTGACTGAAAAAGTCCTTTACCACCTGCACTTTTCCACTGTGCACATATTTGCATGTGGTGATCAGATCACATTTTTAATCTCCAATATTTCCATTTACTTTTTTGTTTATCTGCTATTATAGCTAACTAACCAAAGGATTAGAGCTTCCCAGAAGGGCTTTCTTGGTATGGTTGAGGAAATAAATATGTGTGGATCAAGATAACCTGTTAGTTTATTTCACAGAAGGTGCTTCAAGCCTTAAGACAAAGTTTCACTGAAACTAATGAATTTGTCTCTCTTTAGCTTGAAAAAATTGGCTTTTTCAGGACAAGATGTATCACTGAATTCTCTTGGCCAATTGATGGTGGTGAACCTAAAAAGAAAATCTTTCTTTCCCATTTCTAGTCCCACCGCTCAAATTAGACAAAGCTGCACTTGATACTGTTGGGAAACTGGTGCACAGTACAACGATGTCCGGGCTGCAGCTATTAGCCTCTAACTTTAATGCAGTATCACAGAGTACATGCAATACTGTCTCAGTGCCCTCCTCTACACACTGTGCCTCACTGTGTGCTCCACTCAGGCTCTCATGTCTTTTCTTTCTTCTCAATATCCCATCTGGCGAAACAGGATTCCATCTCTCTCTCTCATGTCTTTTCTGCTCCATCAGTGCAAAGACTCCTATATCCCAGCTGGTGGCACTTCCAAGCAATGTAGGAGAGCGGAGCTGTTCTCTCAGTGGGTCACAGGGGTAGAGGAGGGCAGGAATGGAGTTTTTCCAAGGAGAATGAGTCAGAGAGAAGGAGGGAGCCACAGCTTCTTCTACACTACTTGCTTTGGCTGTGGAGATAAGTGCCCTAGGAAAAAGTCCTGCAGCCCCCATGCCCCACTTGATCAGATCAATTGGACAACAGGGAAGGGTTAGTAAGGCTGGAAGAAAGATGTCTGCTTCCATCTCCCATCCTCTGAAGTTCCGCTTACCTCTGTCCAAAAGTTTTAATACAGTGCTGATTTAGCATGGATTCCTGACGTCTTTTTGTTTTATTAAAAAAAACCCCATAATTTCAACCCCCTGTGACTGTTGTGTTCCCTATGGATGAATGTCAGGGTGGATGTCAATGTAATTCATACAATTTAAGGCTGATCCTGAGCTGTGAGGTTCCTGTGGATGTCTCTGTAGTAAGCTGAACTTCACAGAGAAGACAGGCTATACTAATAAACCAGAGGAACTGAGAGAGATTTCCTCTAGTGTCCAAAAGTAACATGCTGAAAATAATAATTTTAAATGGGCAACTTGAAGTTTTGCTAATTCTTATTAGTAGATTAGTAATAGTGCAGGGCTTAATTCTAACCTAGCTGACCTAGTCGATTTTCAGGCCACATCATTTAGAAGGACTTCAAATGGTGTTCAAATGGAGAACTTCCTCCTTCATTTCCTTAGCTTACCCACCCTCAGCTGGGAGATTGCTAGAAAGCATCTCCATTGTGATAAAAAATGGCTCCAGGCCTTGCTGTCAAGTGAAGTTATCCTGTTCATTCCACAAGCCAAGGATTTCACCATTTTAAGGAATCAGAGAAGTGAAACATCTTAGTGCTGTTGCTCAAGCAGAGCCTTAACAATTACTGGTTCCTGTGCAGCCTCCTTACCAAAAAAAAGAGTGTCTGACTCCAATGCTTTGAACCTCCTGCACAGAGGGGAGCTAGGATTCATCTGGAGGCTCCTGCTCCTTTCCTCTCACCAAACATCTGCCTCAGTTCATCCGGTCCTCTGAGTCACTTCCTCCCCAGTTTTCAGTCATCTGCTCTCAGTGAACGTCTCCAAGTAAGCCCCATCTTCTTTGCCCAATCTGGAGCATGGTTCAAGGGAAGCCTTGTTGGGAGGCAGGCTGAAACATAACCACAACGTAATCACAAGGTAAAGCTATTAGGCATTGTGGCCTGTGCAGGAGTCCAGGGCAGGTGAACATCATGCATTTTAGTGGTCTTAATGTTGATTTCAAGAAAGCCACAACATTTCATACCATCAGGAACTGTGTGCCTTCTGCACATGCCAGTGACCCCAGAACTAGCTCCAAGTAAACTGATACATCATAGCATTACACTGTGTGGAATCATTCATCCCCACTGGGTAGCAGTTAGTTGCATGAACAAATTGCTGTGCCCTGCCTGGGTGCAGCGCTGTGCTGACTTGACTGTACTGCTGCTATTTCTGAAGCTAGCTCAAAGCCAGCTCAGGGAGCTCTGCACTGTCAGCAACTGCACAGTACGGATGTGGCCCACAGAAGCTATCAAGACAGGAATCCAAGGAGTGATGTGAAGCAGAATTTCAGACTAGGCTACAGGAAGGTGTTTAGTACATTTAGTCCCTACACCCAGCTCTCCCAGAAGTACTTTGAAACATAGTATTTTACTTACTTACACATGTGTATAAAGGGTGCCCAACAGCTCTGGCTTCAAAGTCGGGTCCTTTGACTTCAGTCTTGCCATTAAATGCAAGTTTTCCTGAAGGGAGAGGGACTCTGGGAATATAGGCTTCACCCCAGCCTTACCCACCCTCCAGTAGGAGTTCAGTAAAGGAAACCATTTTGTCATCAGGACTTTCAGGTGTGGGGGTGTTTCCAGGAATAAACAACAGCCAACCACAGAACAACCAGGAAGCGGCTTTATAAGCATACTTTACAAGCATACTTTACTGCCAGAGAGGTTATAAACTTCATTTCCATGACCAGCCTACAGCATTATGCCGTTCTACTAGACAACTCACAATGCGGTGGGGCCAATGGGCTAGGAGATGACCACTGCACACTGCCTTTCATGGTGTGCTGAAAGCAAGACCTGAAATTACAGAGTCTGCAGCTGCAACCATTCCGACAATCGAAGTTTGGGCAGACTATCAACCATATTCCAGGTAGACTGGACGAACCCTGTAAGAGTTAAGAACTAGAACAGTCAGAAGAGCCGCCAGTCAGAATAAAGTGCCTGAGCAAGTTAGATAGAGGAGAGGTTTTGTGTCTGCCCACACAAGAAGTGATTCTATCCACTACTTGCTTTCTCTTTCGCATACCTCCATATGCAAAATTAATGTATTTTGTTACAGAGTATGCAAATAAAACTTATGAAATTATTTTACCTTCATTATGAGTGTAACAAGTTCTAGGCTCTAAGACAGGTTATCAAAAGGCGGGAAATTCACTGACAAGTGTGACACACTCTGCTATTTCTGAAAGAATTAAAGTGGTTATAATGGCCCATACATAGAACAAGGCCATTGCATAACACAGTCCAGCCTTAACTTCACTGCCTTTCCAAACTGTCAGACAAAACCATTGTATTTCATTGCTGGGGTGAACACTTATTCAGTGAGTTAAACAGATCTGTCATTACACAGACAGTCATGATCCAGAACCATTCCCAGCTTCAGAGATAATTGGATTCTCTCATTTATGTGCAGCCTGTTGTAATATCTATATGGTCCCAAGATTTAGGAACATCAGCTGATATAGAAAGAGATGGAAGAATTCTCACATGGAAAAAGTCTTGGCAGATCCATGAGAAGTCAGCAAACCGGGCCAGCTTAAACTAGCTGAGGTTCCAACACTCTGATTCTCATGTCATCATTGGAAATTAAGTTCCTGGAAAGAACTTCTGTCTGCAACTTGATGATTAAAATCCAGCTTTACAGCTCCTGCACTTGTTGCATGAGTTATTAGCATGGAATTGGTTGTCAGCAAGGACTTTAAGGCTGAGTAAAACCACTTCAAACAGAGCAGATCACAGACTGCCTTTGTCAAATAATATCTGATGACATTACGATAATTAACATAAAATGGGTCTGCAATAACCCACACTGAAAACCACAGGCAGAGCCCGGATCTGTGCACTCAGAACACAGAAGACAGGGAAAGTTCAGTCTCCAGGAAAGCTGTGATGGGTCTGCATAGAACCTTAAACAAACAATGTTTGAGTTTTCTCTGCTGCTCTGTGGAAATGTGCACTTACTGCAAGTTTATCTTTAATTGCGCCTCTAGTCAGTAAGATGATCCCGGGACCAACATGATACACCTGAATTTCAGTGTGAATTTCAGTGATTTTCTTTGTAGGATCATTATGAGTCCTTTTTTTGCTTACTTACGTAGGACCTTAATTCACACTCCTTTCTTCCAGTGAACATCAATACAGACCATTTTTGGACATCTGTCTGATCAAACTAAATGACCAGAACATCAGATTACAGTCATCAGTACAGCCTGCCAACATTCAGATGTGGTGTGCAGTCCTAGCTCCTGAGCAGTTCAATTTCCTGCCAACTTTGATCTGTTTTCGGTCTTCACATCTTTGTCCTCAGTGGTAATTATTCTGACTTGTACCTTTCAACAGCTGAGACTCTTTCTGTGCTGCTGGCTCACAGAACTGTGCTGGGGAAGTGCTGTGGCTTAAGAAAGGAAAAGAAACTATGAGTCTGAAATTACTAGATCAGTGAGAAAGTGGAGAAACAGGTACAGTATTATTTTTAAGACCTCACACCACACTATTCCAAAAAAAGCCCAGTTTTGCAGTGAAAGATGTGGGCCAGCTTCAATTTCTGTATTATTTCTGTTGAAAATATGTAAAACAGGCCTTTCCCCTCAAAACTCATTTTCTCCCTGCAGGGTCTGGAAAGCCTTGTTCAAGATGAGGACAACACTGCGAGTAGCTAGGTAGCTGCTGAAGGGAGAAATCATTAAAAATGTCACAGACAGGGAAGACTTGAGATTGCTTACTTTTCTGAGAGAGACATGAGGAGGATTTTTTTGGAGGCAGGGACAAAGTGACAAAGAAGTATCAGTTGTGGTAGCAGTAGCTGTTGTGGTGGTAGTAGTAGTGACAAACATGAAGAGTAAGTTTCTCTCTAGCTTCCAAAGACTAAGATATCCTTTTTGATATTAAACTCAGCCTTCACTAATCTCCTCTGCTTTTACCCCCTCTGAGCTCTGCTGCAGGGTTTATCTTCACTCATCAACCTCCTGAGGAGACCAAATGAACGGAAGGCGGAGTTGTTCAATCTGTTTCCTCAGCGTTCGCCTAGGCTCTCAGCACAGGAAGCCTAGTGTTCTGAAAAGTCAGAAGGAGGAACCTCTCCAGCTTTGAGGAGCCAATCAGTCAGGAGCACAGACAGTTAGAGAAGAGAAGTAGGAAAGGGGGAGAGAAAACACTGACTGCTGAGGATGCACTGGCAAGCAAGAAATACTCCCCATGACCACAGCTAGGTTGGCAGTGGGATGGGTGGAGTGACAGAGCTGCCTGAGCCATGAAAACAGGAGCCGACATGAAGCTTGCTGGGAAGACTGTGTGTGTTTTTGTGCTGCTTGCCATCACCAAGGTCATGAGAACAGTAGGTGAGTCTATCTGGGACCAATCAGCCGTAGGGATGGAAGAAAGTGAAATGTGCACAGATGTTTTCTTTCTGTAATAGCTATTCATCATGCTGTGACTTTCTTTAATTGCTAAAAATGATGGACCATAACTAAAACATGCTTCCTTGATATCCATTCCTGCTCTTCTTTTCTTAGTGATCACAAGGCTGCCAGGCATTATCCCTGTGACTTCCATGTAGGCAACTATTTAATGACCCTTAGCTGGGAATGTACCATTTGTCTCATATAGTCCTTTTACTCAGACCTCTAAATCCACATTATATGAGAAACTGTCCCATTTGACATATTAAAAACATACCTGGTAAAGCATTTGTGAACTTGAAGCTTTTGGCTATGTGGTTTCTGCTGAAGAGAGGCTGCAGATACTCTGAAACAGGGCAGGGAACACTTGCATCCTTCTGGGGAGTGGCTGAAGATCACTGATGCGCTGATAGTAAGGAGCAGTTTCTGGAACTTTGTTCTGAGGCTAGTGGGTCAGTATCCAGAGTGGAAAAGGCTTTTGTGCCAAAGCCAGAGGCACTCAGCCTTTCTTATCCCGTCTTTTACTGTACTTGACTTAGTTTTAATATAGTTTAGCTACAGCATTTCATGTCTCCCACATACTGTTCAACTGCATTTCTGGAGCTTGTGCTCTGCCAGACACCACACAGCAGTCTGGGGATTTGGTAATGGAACTAGAAATTTGAGCAGCAGTTCCAGAAACCTGAAATCTCTATGTATAAAGGGAGAAGGCAGATAGGTCTGTGAGATCCGAATTAAACTAGGGACATCTCTGAATGATACTGCATGGACACGAGTTATTCTATTCCACTTGGCCAGAAAATAAAAATGGCTCCTTGGTGATATTTTAAAGCAAAATAGATACAGTCATTGTTGGTAGTGAGGGAACGCTCATCTCAAATGTGTTTGGCTGGTCAAATGACGGATCCAAGATAGTTACTTCACTGCTACCCGTAGGAAAAAATTGAAATACTTCACAAACATCATTAAACTTTGCATTGGCAACCTCACAACAGGCAAAAATTCTTTTTAAAAATTGACTTTGCTGGAAATATGAAAAAGAAAAAAAGCCAAAAATTTAGTTTTTTTTCACCAAAAGGTAATGGGATTTTAGCTTCTCGTTTTTTTGGTGAATCAATCAAATTCCACTTCAGTGAAGTGGAATAGAAAAAGATGTTATTTTATATTCAGTTATTTTAATGTTGTTTTTTTTCATTTAATGTTCATTATTTTAATGCTTGAACCTTCCCCTCTGCTCCACCCTGAAATGAAAAGCAGTCCCCACATGATGGGAGGTTTTTAGCTAACACTGCTCTTAAACTTGTTTCCTTCAATATTAGGGTGGCTGTTCTGAGCAAGATGTAGTAACAAGGTTTTCTTCTTCAGAGATCACAGGCTAAGTGTGTCAAGCTGATCCAATGTGTGCATTCCATCCAAAGAATTTTAATGTTACACGAAGCCCAGAAGGAACTACATCTCCTTTGGGTCTGTGTGCTGGAATCATTCTGACTTCTTTTACCCTAAAAACACATGAATCCAAACAATCTGTTTTTCTTAACAAATACTTAAAACAGAATTCTGTGTTATTAAATGAAGGTAAAATTTTCTCAGAAGACATCTAAATCACCCTAGTGCAAGCTTCAAGGCATGTCCTTGTGACATTAACATTTTACTTTGCTGTGGTCCAAATGCAATGTCTGAATGTATCTAGTTTCAAAACCATGGAAACAAGGAAGTTCAGTCTTGCAAACTGACTACACGCTCTATGAGTATAAAGCAGATTTTCTTTAACTGGGAATGCACTTGTAGAAGTACATGCTAATTAAGACACACTGTTGATACATTCTGTATTTAGAGATACAGTCATTAATAAGAAAAATATGTAGGGAATCTTCTGATGCTGCCTTATCTTTGTAAATAGTAAGAAAATGCTAGGAAGAAAAGTACTATGCTAAATCTAGGCACTAAACAAGGTATGGCTGGGATTTTAATCATGTAAAAGTGAGGTGTTAAGCGTGTTTTCACAGCAGTCCCTTATCTGCTCTCTGCAAAGTATGAAAAAGAAGGCATATATACACTAGTGTTTGCAGTCAATGATCTTTTCTTGCTTGTTTACAAAAGCAGGAAAGTGCCACTTAAGCATAAAGAGTACAGCTTATTTTATTGTCCTTCTCACAAGGAAGAGAGACATAAAAGGCCAAGTTTAGCATGCAGACCAGAATCTAAAACATTCTGTGTCTCTTTCTATACCGAGAAGTGGGGGGCCTTTGCACTTCGTTACATATGGTGTCACAGTGCTACTCTGAAAGAAATACTACCCAAGGCATTTTGGCATCCCATGTAAATCCCTTTTCCCCTCATCCATTCCAGCTCACATTCTGCGAGGACAAAGACCTCATCACACAGAAGTTGCTATACCATGTTTAAATTTTATAGCCAGAGTGAGTTAATGTGCAACAGCTTGTTAAGTTCTCCTTGATCCAGTTCTTTCTCTCTCATTTCCTTCCACTTGTCCCTCTATTCTTCAGATTATTTTATGCTTTTGAAAGGCACAATGTATCAAACCACATCTCTAACTAGGTGAGCTTTAATATCTTTCCTTTGCTTTCAAAATCAGCTGTCTTGAATGCCTGCTTAAAAGGATACTGGAGAAATCAAAAGAGCATGAAAAGATCATAGAAAACAGAAAAACTAGGAACAGACAGCTGCAAAGTTGAATGGGAAGACTGAAACCTTGGGTGTAATTATTAAGTTCTGTCAGTGTGCTCACGTCCTGCAATGTATAAAGTCATAATAAAGTTTGCAATCTAAAAAAATCCAGCCATGCTGCAGGCACTTCATACTGGAAAACTAGACTTTGCAATGACAAAGTGTATTTTTCTGCCTGTGTCTTGAGGTTGTTTTTTCAGCTTGTATATGGCAGCAGGAAAGAGATTTACGCTGCAAGTGACACAGTGATGGTGGCAGAAAAGTGTTAAAGGGAGAACAAAATAATTTGAGTATGAGGAAGGAATTTCTGAAGATAGGAAAAAAGCCTAAATAGGGAATAGGGAATAGGCGATATTTTCAGGGAATAATGATACGTATGGATAAAAAAGTGTGAGTGGGAAACTAACAATAAAGGTATGAGTTTCTTATTGTGTCTTTTAAAGATACATCCATGCTGATAAAGCTGCAATCACCAGCTAGTTCACGTATTTCTATCACGAAAATTAGAGTAGCCTAACTACTTACGACTCACGTGACAGCCTACACACACTGTCCTGTGGTGTTGTGGCTACATTTTCAGAGTCACAAAGATACCATATATAAAACTCTCTCAGTGCTTCAGCAATCCCTACCCCAGTACAAAGCCCTTGTATCTGTTTATCTTTCACTTTATTCCAGACGAGCCTGGATACATGTCAGAGGCACTCAGTGACAGTAGAAGGGGAAAACAGATGCAGGGCTCAGCCTGTTCTATCTGGCCTCTTCCAAGCGTCTGGTTCTGCCTTTTTGATCATGACTTGCTATGACTCATATAATATATTCAATCATTCCAAGATACAGTTAGTCATTTTCTTATGGTATGATCAATCTTTCAGTTTGTTATACTTCTAAGTTAGTGTCACAATCTGCATTGTAGGGAGGAGATGCAGCAAAATGCTATGATAGATTATAAGAAGTAAAGACACAATAGGATTATAGAATCATAGAATGGTAGGAGTGGGAAGGGACCTCTGGAGATCATCAAGTCCAACCTCCCTGCCAGAGCAGTATCACCCAGGGAAGGTCACACAGGAACAGATCCAGGCAGGTCTTGAAAGTCTCTAGAGAGGGAGACTACACAACCTCTCTGGGCAGCCTGTTCCAGTGCTCTGTCACTCTCACAATAAAGAAGTTTCTCCTCGTGTTGAGGAGCTTGCAACCATTACCTCTTGTCCTATCACAGGGCACAACTGAAAAGAGACTGTCCCCTTCTAATTGACACCCACCCTTCAACTATTTCTAAACGTTAATAAGATCTCCTCTCAGTCTTCTCTTTTCCAGGCTAAACAGCCTCAGGTCTCTCAGCCTTTCTTCATAAGAGAGATGTTCCAGTCCCTTCATCATCTTCATGTCTAAGAAAGTAACGCAGTCTCTTTAGAGTGTGAAAAACTCTTTTAACAGATAAATTTCTGAAGAGGCTGTCATGGAACTTGAGTTGAGAAAAATTTCTACTGAGGGTTAAAACCTGCTACAAAGAATAGCAGAGGCTGGAAATGATTCCTATTTGAAAGCAATCAAAAGTACTTTCAAGCTGCATAGCTGACTCTGATTTTGCCATGATTCCCCTGAAAATTTTAGTGGTTTCACTATCAAATTTTCCTGGTTTAAAATCTTTCTTTCTTCTTTTACTGTGAGAAAGACTCTGAGAAACAGGAGAAATGACTATCAGTGTATCAGTGTATCAGAGTTTCAGTGATACTACAAAGGAACTGGTGCAAATAATTATCCACGAGAGCTGTCAAACACGCTATATAAGTCACGTTAAAAAAACAGAGCACAGTCTTTCCCCCAATCTTTTTTAATTACAGTAACCAGCACATTTTTGAAACACAGAAGCGAACTCCTCAACTAAGTTTGGTTTTCTTCCTGAAAGAGGGTATGTCTGTTTTCAAACTTAAAAGTGGAATCTGTCAGTCCATTGGAATATGCACTCAATGCACTGGAATAGAGCTTGAGAACCTCCTCAGACACAGCTTAGAATCTTCAACAGTCAAGGAGAGACAATGAAGGATGGCAAAATATTATTTGCATTGTAATTAGATGAACATCAGAGGATGAAGTCAAATTGGAGGACCTCAGTCTAAAGGCCTCCTAACCCTACCCACCTGTCAGATGAGTCTCTAAGGTGAAACCTGCTCACAATGGGTTTGCATCCACAACTAAAATAGGATGGTTCAGCTCGGGACTGTACAGAACCTACCAATTCTGACTTGCCTATTTTCTACAACAATGTGACAGACAGCATATACTGCTGGGCTCCTGAGCTCTGCTCCTTCTGGATAACAGAAAAAAAAAAAAAATAAATTGTCATATCCAGAGTCCACTCCTTTGTGAAGAATAAGACTGAAAATGAGAAGTTATTTACAACGAATGTGTAGATAGATTACATTAGATATAGATTTATTCAATTAATCTCTCATGTGCAATGAAATAGTTAATGGTACTGATGTTTAATCATCGTCCTACAGTTACCACTGCATTGAGATGAGCTCGATAGCTCACACCTCTTCAAATTTCTTGTTTACTGTGGGCCCATAGAGACTGAGCCTTTGCTACCCTGGTTATCCCCCTTTTCAGCTACAGCAAGCTGTCAGTTCAGCTCAGCTATAACATGGGATTTCACCTTGACAGAAGTAGAGCAACGTACTGGCTTGTTTCCAAGCCTTTGTTCAAATAGATAAATGCTGACATATATGGCACATATGCCCTAAGACACTGGTCATAAACCAACCAGCTATCACAGAGGAGACTTCAGCAACTGACTTTTAGCCATTTTACAGTATGAAAGCACCATTTCAGAAAACAGTGGTGCAGTGACAGATCTGGATTCAAACACTTGCTGCACAAGTGGAATACTATTGTTCGTTTAGTTCTTTTGCAGAGAGGACACACACCCTTCAGGTTTAGTGAAATTCCCAGAGGGAAAGGGAAATTGTCTTTTCCCTCAGCGCTGCTAAGTACATAACCCAAGAGTACAGGGCAGGGCAGGCAGCATAAGGAGGGCAAAGAAAGCAGATGAGAAGACCCTGACAAAGGGCTTGGTTGGAGCAGACCCTTAAGAAGTCATAGAACAGATGGAGAAAAGAGCTCAGAAGAGAGCATGTGGAATCTGTGCAGCCAAAAGCTGGTGGAGTAGAAGAGAGGGCTGGGGGAAAAAACTGTTCTGTAGAGGCACAGCCGGGGAGTTTTATTGTCAGGCCATTTATTTTCATGAGTGTAGCTAGTAGTTCTGTGTTCCCAAAGAGCTATCACTTCGTAGCATATTGGTTTATGTTCTAATAGCAGATATTTTTAGAGACGAGATCGCTTTTGCTATGCTCAGTAGAAAGAGAAAGCAGGGCATGTCCAACTTCAGCCCAGCATGTGGTCCTATCGACATCTCCAAATTGGAAGGAAATGCTATGGCTGACCAGAAAGGACACGATAGGGATGAGGATAGGTTCTATTTAAAGAATTGCCTTTGTGCTAGTGGATCCCATAGCTATTTACAGATTAATTCCTGAAAATATATATTTTGGACTGCTCCTAAAGCTAACTCTGTGGTTAAAACCGGCAAGTCTTGACATTTCATTAGTCTATATTTTAGCCTGAAAGAGAAAGAAAGGCAAATATTCTTTTCATCAGGAACTGTTATGGAAATGGCTGACAATTTGGAATGGTTTGGAAGCTTCTCATCCAGTATCACCCAGGCCCAATCCTATATTGCTTGTGAGTGCAAGACTTTACATTACACAGTTCAAAATCTGAAATTATCTGAACTTGGTAGTTTGCTCTGTGGTAAAATGAAGGAGAGCTCTCTTTTTGCATATGCTTTCTTGGGAGAATAGCAAACATGCTGCAAGTTTTCTACACCACACGATAATGTGATAATGATAACCAAGCATATAGCAGAAGCACTATAACCAGCCATGGCTGACAAGCAGGTCTAATGAGCAAATGCCCAGCACAACTATCAGCCTGGATATGCTGGTTTGGGGAGCCAGTCTAGGAGGTATCTACAGCACTCTGCCATCACAACGTGCTTCCAGGACACACTGAACCAGAAGTGCAGTTACACCTTGCTCGAAATTTTTTTTCTTTCTCTACCTTCAACATAAAGACAGACATTCAGAGTTTTAGCCAGTTCTTGGGAGAATGCTAACAGGGTCATTAGTTAGGATAAAACCTCCTCCTAATAATATGTCTGTTCTACAGAGCTAAAAACATATTCTCTGTTCCACCTTAAGACATCCTCTAAGTAATTTCAGAAATAGAAATTAACCAAACCTTTCAGGATTTTTGGCATACACATCTTTCTTCTGCAAAAGATCGTGTTTCTAGCAGCATGCATGAGAAAAGCAGCAAAGCAAGGAAGAAAGCACACAATTCTTATTTACACTAATGCCACTTACCTGCACTCTAGCAATGAAAAAGGGTAGTAAAGTGAAAGCAGATTGATTTTGTTATGTTTATAAAGCCTCTTTAAAATAGCAGGAAGGTATATGAAGGGGTAAGACAAAGAAGAAGATTTTTTACTAATTAATATACCATCTAGGGAAAAAACTCTTGCCTTTTTAAAAGCCTTCTAAATTAATAACAAGATACAGGGGAATTCAGAACCCTTTCACAAATTTACCATGGACTTAAAGTTGTATTTAAACACAATTCAGCAGATTTTAAGCTGACTGATATGCCTTATCATTTGAAGTTAATGGTACCTGATTTATTCAGGGTAGAATATGACAGAAAAGCACAGCAGAAGGCACCACTTTCACTCCGTCTTTCTTTACAGTCTTGAAGCACACAAACCATTACATTGGGAAACTTGTACATTGAAGAGGCTGTGTAGGACACGAAGAGTTGAAAGACAAGTAAAATGACATTGCTTTAATATGTAAATGGAAGTGTACACAGTTAAACATGCACATCATTGTCCTTCCTTCACAACACTGGCAAACGTTACACAGGGAACCCCAGCCCCAACACACAGGCTGTTTGAATGTGAGGTTTGCTTAGTCATTTTCAGCTGAGATCTGCCATACACATGACATGAGCTCTGAGTCTCTAGGCAATGTTAAACTCGGAGAGGAAACACTTTGTTCTTCAATTTTCAGAGGCATTCATAGTATTTACATCCAGAAACCATCATGAGACAAAAGGCTTCTTTTAGTTCCTCTCCTGGTAAAATCATCTGAGCTTAAAACACACACCTCACATTTACTTGAAATATCATTAAGCAGAAAACACTTGTTATTTAGAAACACTCCCAGTGTAATAATTTATTACAGCACACTGATGACATTTGAATGAAGGAAACAAGCATTGTGGGGCAGATGGGTAATTTGTGTATCAGAAAATGGTGGGAACAGATAGCACTTTTCTTCTTCAGCCATTTGTGGAAACGTTAATCAATGAATCCTGGCAGTATTGAACAGCAGGAAGCTAATTGTTATTTCCTTTATTTAACAAAAGCTGGGAAGTGTGTGGCTTCAGTGAAATACTATTCCCACCTAATTTTCCTATTCCACCATCAAAAAACCCCTTTTTATATATTTCCATGTTATACAGCTATACTAATACATTACAGCACTCTGTGGCCTAGTGCAGTGTGGGGTGATATTGCAGCTACCCATCCTATCAACCTGTGGGAGCTTGGTCTAGGTTTGGAAATGTCTTCACCCCAAGGATACTTCAAAATAAAAAGGTGAAAACCTTTAAAGGAATCTGTAAGTAGTCAAAATGCAGTAAACTGTGCTAATTTGCAAGTCAGAAATTATTTTCCAAGAACACAATTGAACAGAAGGAAAAGGGGTTGAGATGGAATGGTTCACTCACCTAGATGCCAGAAGATAATGAAATTTCAGATGCTATTATTAAGATAAAACCAACTGTAGTTTACTCAAAGAGGCTAACAGTAATTATTTTACTAATAATTTTAAGATGATGCTCATTAAGATCATTTCTTATAATGTTGTAAATGTTCAGGAACTGGGCTTCACATTGTGCCAGCCAGTAAGGGTAATAGAATTCCAGCTCTGGGTAGGAGATAGAGAAACACAATAATGTCAGCTCTGGTAGCTCAGATGAAGAATTTGACAGAGGTTTGATTAATCACACAACACTTCTAATTCTAATTCCTTGCATTTTCCAGCTGAACTTTCAATTGCTGCTTTAGTGCATCTACTGCAAAGTTTTGGGGAGGAGCTTAATATATTTGGAATAATTTGTGAAAAACTCGCTTGTCAGTACCAATCAAATTGGTTAACTTTTGTCATGCTTCCAGATTAATGCATGGTTCAAAAGTAGTACTCTGATTTTCCTCTCACACACAGCTCTCAGAATGCCACTAGAAGCATTACTCAGCCCAAGGAAAGAACAACTTGGGGTTCCACCAGAGACACAGAGCACCCAGAGATCAGTGGTTTACAGTCCCAAAGTGTGAAGTGCACCAATTAAAAGAGAAAAAGAGTGAGGTGGTAAATGGAGGCTGGCTTGGACTACAGCTATAGGTATTATTCCCATTAATTCATTAATTGTTGCACCTAGGAGATTCTGTGAAAGGTTATTTATCTGTAACAGGTCTGCTTCAGGTGACTATTTATGCATATACACACCTAGATTTTAAGGGTTGTTTGCTTTTAATATCAGCAGGACCCAAAGGACACCAAAGCCTCATTGTCTCACCTACTCTTCATGCTGGTTTACAACCTGTGCCTTAGACTCTTGCTTTCTCCCTGTGGCAAAAGTGCCTCACAGAGGAGGGTGCACTATGTATGTTTAGTGTAGGCAACACTAATGCACATACAAGCAACTCATCTTAAAGAACAGATATGATAACCTTTCTTTCACTTCTGAGCACTTGCCCACATGTGCCCTTACTGTGAACAAAACCCATTGCAGAATATTTTATTAAGAAGGCCCTAATGTGACTACGTGAAATAAAGCAAAAGAGCTGACTGTCCCAAAGGTGGCATCATATTGAGAGGCTTCAGTGGTCAAGGAAATAGTGAAATGAACCTTGGGGTTGGAAACCTGACCCCTTGGATGTGTCAGCTGAAGACACAGGAAGATGAGGAGTCCCAAATCTGGTCAATATAAAGAAAGCATGCATGCTCAGACAGTGCAAAAAGGAATCAGTTCTGAAAGCCTGTGGAAAAAGAAAACCTGGGCAAATCAGTTTCTTGGCTAAGAAGAAATTCAGGAACCCATAAGTAAAACAAAATAAAATAATTAGGGGCAATCCTGAAGGTGTAACTTGGCTTCAATAAACACAGCACTCAGAGGGGCATAGAACACGTTTCCAAGCAGCTGTAAAACACAATTCAAGAACAAGACATACTCACTATTAGAGAGTCAACACAATTGATATATCAACTGAATAAAGTTGCTCGGCAATCTTCTCCAGGCAAGCAAGGGGCACAGGGATATTTTACACCTTTGTAGCTGTGTGCCTGGCACAAAGATGGACTGGACTTCCATTCATGTCCTGTGGAGACCACCTCAGTAAAGAAAGTACAGTCACAGTGTGAATGCATATGTATACATCATGTACAGTCACAGTGTGAATGTATATGTTCATAAAGATTCAGAAAATGAAAAGACACCCCTGAAACATAAGGCAAAAACTTTCCCTCCTACACAAAGAACCATCACTGCTATTTGCACTGTGGTCATGTCTGAGAGGTGTAGACAAGGTGCCCACAGTGTGGGCAGGAGTAGGAATATCTGTCAGGAATATCTGTCTTACACACTAACATAAGCTGAGTGGTGAGTGTTGAGGGTGTAGGTCACTGGCTCGATAATCCACAGCTGTCAAGCTGACAGAAAATTTGCAGATGAGGACAGACAGGGCCTCGCCCTGGCCTGTAACAGGGCAGACACTTCTCTGTGAAGCACAGACAAGAACTCCAAGATGATGACCGACATCCCTGGGCTCCTTCTCACACATCCTCCTTTCTCTCTTTCAGGGA
>JAAGNO010030951.1:0-30122 GCA_033439905.1 Ceryle rudis
GCTGGCTCGGGTCTGGCTGAGGCGAGCTACGGGGATGCGGCCGCCTTCGCCGGCTGAGGGCCGTGTTCAGTTTCGGGCTGGCCTCGCGGGGTGTGAGGGAGTTGCCCACCCGCTCTCCCACCGGCAGCACCGGGGCAGTGACAGGTTCTTATTTATTTGTTTTCGGTTTAGGGTTTGCTTTTTAAATATATTTTCTGAAGTCCTTGCGCTGGTTGCTTCCTGCACCCAAGGTCCTCTGAGAGCAGGTGACCAGGGTGTGACTGCCCAGGGTGAGTGTGAGGTGCTGCCCCTGGGGGGAGAGGTACCTAGAGAGAGATAGAGGTGAGGGGGAGATGAAGAAAGAGAGTGATGAGAAGGGAAGGGCTCTACAACTGCCCAAAGAAAGTGCAGGCTGTGAGTGGAGCACCCAGTTTGCGGTGGAAACAGGGTGACAAGCTGGGCCTTGGAGCTGCATGAGCTGGGCCTGCTCGGTGGGGTGCAGGACCTGGACCTGCTCATTAGGACCTCTGGCAGGGCACTAGCAAGCAATAGTAGTAGGCACTTCTGCTCTAGTTGTTTAGAGTTGCTTCTCCTCAGTGGGTGTCTGTGACCAGCCTTCCTGATTGTGTGGCCTGTGTTACCTAGGCTGTCAGCTGTCACTTCAGCTGTGATGCCTTTTGTCACATTGGTAGCTGACCTGTTTTTCCTTTCTTTGTAGTAATGTTGAAGCTTTAAGTGCCAAGAAAGCTTATGTCTTGTCTTTGAGGGAGCACAGGGTGTTACCCACTGTTAAGACTTTCAGCTTCTCAGAGGAAATGCAAATTTAATGCCAAACCCAGGAACTTTGTGAATGAATGCATATGTATGTAGACGGTGCTTGGAATTATTTCTCATACTGGTCAAGCTGCCTGGCTTAATCTACCTAGTCTACCTGATTTCATAACTACCCTGACACACCTTGAGTAGAAGGTAAGCCCTGTACCAATCTGTGAGCTATTTGACTTTTATACTTTTGCATTGTGACTAAGCTGAACTCACTTGTAGGAAGATGAGTTATGTTTTAAGTTGTTAAGGGTGCTTAAGTCCTTTCAGTCTGTTTTCTTCAGCTTTTTGGAAGATGTATATTGAGAGCTAGAAATACACCTGCCTTTAACTTTTTTATACAACTTCCTTTCAACTGCTTCTCTTGTATATGAATCTTTTAAAACAGTATTGATCCAGTAGAACGGGTAAAAGTTTGTTGAACAAATGTTTTCCAGTTACTTGCTTTGAGCTGTGAACTAGCCAACGCTTTAACTTTTTTTCTGCTGCGTGTGAAACTGTTAGTATTAAAATAATCTGCCATCTGAAAAAAACTGTGTAAGTCTTCATAGGCTTGCAAGACCTACAGGTGGTGGGTGGAGGGGAAGGTAAAATAGCATCTTGTCTTGCAGCAATTGATAAGTTTGAATGTTTATGTGCTCTTGGTAACTTAGCAGATGGGAATGTTGGGGGAGGGAAAAATATTCCCACCGTGAGGGCTGAAGTAGCTTTAAAGTCTAATGCTTTGCTCAACGGGCAAAGATTAACTAGGTGGTTTCAGGTAGAAAGGCTGTCTTGGGATTCCATCAGCAGGGGGGAGGATAGAAATACTCCTGTCTATTCGTGTTTGGGTAAGGAAACAGCAACATGGAGCTGGTGTGTGGCCAGTAGATAAGGCCTGTGCCTATAAAGGAAGCTTCATTAAGTATTAACCTTGAATGGGAATCATTGGTAAGTACAAACTAAAAACTGACCCTGAGGTGGTGAAGCAAGAGAGGATCAGGATGTGTGGGAAGAGGAAGGGGGGGCAGGCTAAGGGTGGTTGGAAGTGCAGGGGAAAAGAGGGTGCAATCTGTCATGGGGAGGAAAAGGCACTTCAGAAAGTGAAGCGAGTACTGGGACTGCTAAGCTTGTGCAAATACAAGTCAAATATGATGTCAGTGGCTCCAGCCTGCAGTTAAGCTGTTCTAGATTAAAATACTGAAAGTAGCTCCTCTCTCTCAGAACACTGGGAGACAAAATGATGTATCATGGCCTGGGACTTGCTGTTATCACTCCTGAATATCTCTGGTTTTTGGTGCTGGACAGCTGCTATGTGCTCTGGAAAAAAATGAGGGCCTAGTAGTTTTTCTATAGGCTTTGCAAGAAAACTGTTTCTACTTGCTGCTGAGCCAAAAATCAAGGAGGGAGGTGAATGCCTAGCGAGGTGAAAGCTGTTGGGTAAGGATACTGTGCTGCCAAGGTCATTTAGCCTCTCTGAAGTTGGCCCAGCAGTTTGGGCTAATGATGCTATTTCAGATCCTTAGGAGGTGAAGAGAGTGTGGTGAGGCTGTTTTGCTGACACTCCCTACCACCAGCTCTGGCCTTGCTGCAGGAGGTTGGCAAGACGTTCTTGTAGTTGCTGACTGTGGCTTAGGGGTTTGCTTCTGTTGCACACTCCCCATTTTAGCTGAGGATGCTTTGTGTTGAAAATGGTATATGGGCTGAAAGTGCTTAGCCATGTGCTGTGGTCTGCGTGCAAACCCCTGCAGCAGGGTGGATTTGGACTGTGCTGCCAAAGGTGCTGCTTAACCACTCAAGCCAAGGAAGCAGTGGGTTGGTTGGAGGTGTCCTGTGTGTTAGCAGGGTGAGCTAGGGAGGGTTTTGCTTGGAATATGTGATCCTTGAATGTTGATAGTCTTTCCTACAGCATCCCCTCTCTGTGAGAAGGTGTGCGACTGCTTGGTTTCTGCAGAATGATGCAGATCCCTCTGACAGGAGCCAAGTGATGAGGCCAGCTTATTGCACAGCCAGTGGCAACAGGTGCTCTGGCTACAGAGGCTGCCTTCTGCTTACTTGGCAAGCACTGCACTTGGTGAGGAATACCATTTCAGTGCGACTAAATCGAGCTGTTATTCCTTCTTTATCTTTGTTTGAAGCAAAATAAGTAAACCGTTGCATCACCGGAGTTCTACAGTCCTAAGTCACAAATTTGGGAAAGCATTTTCTATAGCATAAGTAGCAACACGAAGGCTGTGTGGGGGACACCTGGTTCAATTCTCCTTAATGTGTTACTCTGACTACTTCAGGACTGTTTCGGCTGAATGTCAAAAAGCTAACAGCAAGTCTCTCAAAGTCCACAGAAATCAAAACCTCCTATCTAGTGTCTTGGCTCTTTACTGCTGCATGTGTGCAATGTACTTTTCAGACATAGTTTTAATATCACAATTAAATGGAAGCCTAAGCTACTTGAATACTGATGACTGAAATGTAGTTCCAGCAACTAATGCCACTGATATCTGCTGGCCAGATACTCTTGAGTCTGCTGATTAACTCCTGGGTGTTGAAACAAGGCCCTCTGGAACTGAGGACTCTGCATAAACTGACAGAAAACATCATGATCTTTTACTGCTCTCTGGAGAGCTCTTAAATGGGTTTAATTAGAACAACTACGCTCTAAAAAGTAATGGATTCTGGGTAGTGGCAGATGTAATTACTGTTGAAGTCTTGTTTGTGGCTGTTGCATGAATGACAGCGGGGAGGTGATCAGTGAGTGAAAAGGAGAGGTGTTTTGTAAGGTAGCTGACAATAAGCAGCAAGCTCTGTGACATGTAAAGCCTTCTGGAAGGGATCCCTTGTTCCTTCTGGGAGCCTAGCTATGTGGGAACCCCCTGGATTAATCTGAGAGCAAATACACATTCTTATTTCACTAGCAATGTGTTGTACACAGTTGCTTGCAGTGGCAAATTGTTCTGCTAGAATGCAGAAGTAACACTGAGTCATCTAGAACTGGTGTTAAAATTCCACCCTTTGCAGTTTTAGAAGCAGTAGCTTAGGCCACTCAACAGCACTAAGTGGCTTCAGCAGCTGATGGGGTTTCCTTCCATTGGATGCCTGCAGATGTGAAGATGTGCTTGCATTGGGTGAGGTCTAATCAGAAACAGAGCAAGCTGAAGCCTGGGTAGATGATGGTCATCGCTGAATTATACTTAAGTGATCCAACTGTTCTGTTGAGGGTTTTGCGTTGTTTTGGTTTTTAATGTCCCTAAACAATAGGGGGGGGGAAAAAGGCAAGTGCTGTAGAACTCTACCTGTATTGGTCACAGTAATCCTCTTTGCTGTCTCTTCTCTTGGGCTTCCAGATCAGATAATTATCATGGTGTCCTAATTAGAACCATAATACCTATGTTTAGTCTTCTAGTCCTGAAGCCTAGAAACATTAATCAATATGATGTCTGCATTACTCTGTAGGGCTCTGCTTGATGCCTTGTTCTAACTTTCAGGTCAGACAGTTGCAGTGGATGGTATCTTTACTGAACAGGGAGAGGTTTCCTTGAATCTTCAAGAAACCCTGGGGATCCCAATACTAGTCACAAAAGAGGCACGAGCCTAGAAATGGAAGGCATCAGAGCAGCTGTAATGGTTGCTGTAGCCCTTGAAAACCAAAAGCTTTCAAGCTGTTTCTGGGAAAGGGAAATGAGAGGTGAAAGTGGAGGGAGGTGCTGTGCTGGGTGTTTGGGTGAGTGTTCCAGTTTGTGGCCCAAACCAGATGTTTCCCCACTCTGCTGCTCCAGGAGTCACAATCCTCTGTACCTCTTTGGGCATATAGTGTAAGTAAGGAATAATCTGTTACCAGCTGTGGTGGGGATTATGTCCCTTTAAGGGTGTGGGAGGACAGACTGGTTTCTGGTAACTGGGATGGGAAAACTTCAGTGGTCTTGCCCCACTGCCTGGAGTGCAGGGAAGAAGCAATGGTGTGTTCCAAAAAAAAAAAAAGCCTCTAGATATGAAGATGCTGCCAGACGTGTCAGGCCAGAGAGCTAAGGTGGAGTGGCTTCCTGGGAAGGCCTTGGGTTAGGTGCCTACTCTGATGAAGGAACAAGCCTGGGGCCTGGAGATGAAAGTTGAATTCCTTTGCTCTGCACAGCCTTCATGTGACCATAAGCAAGCTGGTCCTCATTCCTGCTTGTAGGAGGGATTGTGGAATGTAAAGTCCTGAATGATGAGCTGCTAATGCTGCAGGAACAGTTGTTTGTTGTGGAACATCAGCTTTAGGTCCTCACTGGGTTAGGGCTTTATAGAGCTGTGGTAACCAGAAAGGGGGCTTCTTGCTTGCAGTTCACTGGAGAAATGCTGCTCCAGCACTTTCTGTAGGGAAACATAGCACTCTGTCCTCCTGCAGTGAGACAGTATGAGTGCTGTCTTTGTAGTCTGAGCCTTGCTGCTATGATTGTGTGACCCTAAAGGTCTCTGGCCTGAAATCAGGAGCCCCCAGTGACCTTCACAGGACTGGAGAAGATCAGTGGTTTTATGATACTCTGTTTCACATGGCTTCAGGTCCTTCACTGAAGACCACGCTCCTGAAGCACAGAGGTGATAATCCTGCACTGTTTTCAAATAGTGATATGCTTGATGTTTGGGGATTGTTGAAGCTGTGAATTCCGTGTTCTTGCCCATGGCCTCTGCAGTATATGGTGCTAGTGCAAGGGAGAGATGCCTGTGATATGTGGGCTGCTTTAATCTGACAAAGCAGTACCATTTTCTGTCCATACCTGCTCATCTTTTGTGCAACTATTAAGCATGGAGGGGTATGCAGACAGCATCTAATCACGGGCTACTTTCTCCACAAGACTTGAAAAGAAAGTTCACAAATTCAGGACTGGATGATTTGTTATCCTTCCCTTAGTTTAGCTGAGAGGAAGCAGTTTCCTTTGGCTTATCATACTTTCCAGACTCAGCAGTTCATATTGTTAGCACTGCTGATCCTGTTTGGACAGTAAAGATAAGTAAGCAGGATGCAAAACACTAGGGTCTGCATCTCACTAATTTGGCTGCTAATGTTGTCTTGCTGGGAAACACTGGCCAACTTGCTTTTCATTCAGTTGGCAACAGAAAGCAAGCTGTACTCCCAGTGAAACTAATGGCTGGATGGTGGCCTTCTACCTGTCATTCCTCTAGTGCTTGAATGAGGCAGCTTCTGCCTAAATCAGTGTGACTGACCTCTGAACCACACACCTTTCTGGTGTTTGGTCTGTGCCTTCCTAGCAAGTACCAGAATCACATGCCTGTAGGGGAATATAATAACCTGTCTCATGGGGTGACTGGAGAGAAGTGACTGTATCGTTGGAGTCCCTGTAGTGTTTGGAGTCCTACCCCATCTGTTTGGATGTGAGCTGTGCCAGGACTGCTAGGAACTGTGTCCCAGGGCATGGTCTGTAAACCCAACATCCTTAGGTATTTCCAAGGCAATACCCAGGATGGGATAAAAGCTTTCAGGCCTGAGCATTTGGAATGGGAAGGTCAGTGTGTTATATGCAAGGTCTTTCCATAGTCATAAGGCTTAAAAAGGTGTATCTCTTTCCTGCCTCCCTTTAACTCTAGGTAGCAACTACTACACAGCACATCAATGTCTTTTTAGTGTGGCTGGAAGGATGAGGGTATAGTGACTGGGGTATTCTTCACTTATGCATGAAGGCCTGATTGCAGGTGATGGCAGTAACCATCGGTGGTAGTGGGAACCTAGGTGGAGGCAGGCTGGATAGAGGCAAATGCATGAACCTGACATCTGTGTCCTCTGCAGGAAGCCAGAAGAAAATGTGTCTACCAGATCTGGACTGCAGTACACAGATGGCCAGACAAGGGGGAGTTTGCTTTCAAAAGCTTTGGAAACTAAGCTTTACCTTGTAAAGGGCAACTTCTCAGTAGTTCTTACGTAGCTTTACAGAAGCTTAAGGCAGCATTTGTGTGCTCTATGGTATGACAAGATTGCTCAGGTGCTCTTTGGCACTGTTTGCTTGTGGGCTTTGGTGCTGAAACTTGTGTTTAACACCAGCATGCTGCTGGGTGTTGAAACTGTATCAGTTGTGGCCCAGTGCTCCAGCTTGCCTTTCTGGGAAGGCATTCTGAATTATTTCTAAAGGATAGCCTTGGGATTCAGCCTGGCTCTGAGAGCTGCTCTTCAGGAAACTTCCTATGTTATGACCTTGATCTCTGGCGGTTTCTCCCTTATGCAGAAAATAAGAATGATTTGTTAGGCTGCAGCACTGAAGGGAGGCTCTCTTAGAAGACAGGTTTCATAGCATAAGCGCCAGCATGATGTGATAGGCCAAGGTTCCTGCATGCTCCTGAAATACAGATGACTGAAGCTGGAGATCACTAGTGTCTAGTAGCTTGTAAAAGTCTATTCCTTAGTATCTAAATACATAATTCTACCTGATGTAAGAACAGGATACATGCATTAATCTTAGTAATCTATGCTGGTTATGCCTAAACTTTTTTTTTGCTTGCTTCTGAGGTCATATAGGGAATTGAAACCATTTGTCTCTAGTCATTGGGTACCAGCAGTGAAGCACAACTTGATAAAGGAAGTTCAAGTTGTAAACCAGAGGGAGAAATGGACTGGTGGCTGTGCTGAATTTTACTGCTTGTGAGTGCAGCCTGGTCACTTCCCAGAACAGGGTGGCATGCTGCATCAGGGTGTTGTCTGCTCTGAGTCAGAAAGCTCTGTCCTTCTGAGGAATTGACTTGAGGATGTTAGTGGTGTGTAACCTAGAGCATCTTCAACTGAGAAGGCTATTCCACTGCTCTAGAGAAGTGCAAGTATGGTTGAAATTATATTTTGCATGCAGGCTGTTGGGATGAAGAATTAAGTCCTTGAAGGAAGCTGCTGGCTCTTTTTAAGGCCTCTCTGAAGGGAAGGCATGTCTGGTCTTTGTTGAACCTGGTAGGCTCTGAGATCTCCTGTAGAGGGTGCCTCACATAATGTGTTTAGAAGTATCTTCTGAGCTGCTCTGAGTGGAAACAAAGAACCTTAAAATGTTGCAGAGACTAAGATCTGTTTAGAAAGTATAAGACAAAACCTGAATGTAGGAGAGGAAGACACCTGCAGTTATGTGCAATAAATAGCTTTTTGTAAAGCAAGCCTTGGATATCTTTAATGCTAGTTCTTGTACCAGCTTATTGGGGCTTTCTTTAGCAGCAAGGAGTAATGTGATGCCAGGTATCCTGAAGTAAGATAAAAGAGATGGAGTGATAGTGCCACGGTGTTCTTGGGTTTTGGTCCTGTTTCTGGCCAACGGTTGGCTCTTTAAAAAACCTAAAGAGGTTTTGTGCCCCACTCTTCCCCAAGACTGGAGAGAATGTTTTGGGAGATCAGAATTGGCAGTGGTCGCCAGTCTGGGCCTGGTGAGGAAGCATCAGGCTCTTGCCTATGGCTTGCTATTTATAACAGGTAAAGTACTTAATTCTTGCCTTAGATTAAAGTAGTTCTCTGATCTGAGAGAGGGGAAATGGACTACAAGGCTAGGCTCTTAAGACCTGTTCTGCCACATTGTGGAGGCACAGGATAATGAAGAGAACTATCAGGGTTGTTGCTTTCTTCTGAATGGCATAATAGGCTTTGGCTTGCTGTGATCCAAGTAAACAAGCTGGAGAAGTGCTGAAAGGTGGATGCTTCTTTTGAAAGAAGACTTCCCAGATGCCTCTAGTGTGATCTCTATCAATTGATTCTTCAGACTTGAAGCTAACAAGCTTTTTTCCTTTCCTGTATTTGGAAGGGAAGGCTTGTCACTGTGATGTGCAGGTCATGTCAAGGCTGTCATGCTTGTCCATATGTGCTGTTCCTGGAGGCAGCAGTTTAGTTCAATGTGGGTTTTGTTGACAGCTGACTACCAGCCCAGCTTCACTAAACCTACCTGATGTTTGACCAAGGTTTATACTGTGAATTCTGTTGCAGCTGAGGTCTGTATCTGTAGACCTGAATGTTGATCCTTCCCTCCAAATTGATATACCCGATGCCCTAAGTGAAAAGGACAGAGTGAAGTTCACTGTGCATACTAAGGTAAGATCATGGGGTAGAAAGAGGTCTTCATAAATGTTGTGCGAGTAATCTGCATATTCACAGTACACATACTCGTAAAGATGGGCCTGGCAGTGAAGGAAATCTGATTAGAGAGAGGTTTTCACCTTAAAGATGGCCTGAAGGTGTAGGGGGGTGGGGAGTGTGTGTATGTGCAGAAAGTTTAGACTTTTTAAGGCTTGAACTCTCTAAATAGAGACATAGTAGCTGATACATGAGATTGGCTTTGCTAAGGAATCCTAGCTTGATATGAGAAGACTGGTGGGTAGAGGTGGGGAAATGACCTACTGTGGAACTTCACAAAATAAACTGCCTGGATGCTGTTCCACAGCACTGCCTTTTCTTTAAATAGTAGCCAGGCTCTCAAATGAGTGCCAACTCAGCTAAAAGGGAGTAGGCGAGGCTCTTACTAGGCAAAATAGCTTCCTTTGGAAATGGACAGAACTGTTTCTAAAAGCACTAATTTACAAAACAGTAGGGCTTCTATATCTCTTCTTCCAGACTACTCTGCCAGCCTTTCAAAGCCCGGAGTTTTCAGTTACAAGGCAGCATGAAGACTTTGTGTGGCTTCATGATACACTCACTGAAACTGAAGAATATGCAGGACTCATTGTAAGTACTGCCTAAAAAAATGTAATTTGGAATGAAAGACTAGGATGACTTAAAGTGCATACTAGTAAGAGCATGAAGTCTCTTTTACCAGTGTTAGTTGTGTTTCATGACTTGGGTATTCTCTGTGCTTCCTTTTGCCTTCAATTCTCAAACAACTTGAGTGCTATGGTACTGTGTTAACTTTCCATGTACCTTGGTGCAGCAAAAAAAGCTTGATGCTGTGAGTCCCTGACTCTATGGTGGTGTAAATATCAGCCTGCAGATGCCACAGTGAAACACTCTACTAAATATAGTCCCTTCATATAATGAATTTTTAGGAGACATTGTGGGTCACAGAAGATGGCTGACTGTGGTGTGGATTATGGAGACTGTTCTGCTTGCTTGGCTTCCCTCCTGCGTTAAATAAGAGGTGGGAGGGGCAAACAGGGACCTAGACATCAATGTGCCCCTAGAATTCATGGGTGTGGAGTCTTTGACTTGCTGTGACGGGGCAGCAGGGCTGCCTTCTAAAGGCTAGAAGTAATTTTGGAGACTTTATTTGCTAGCACCTATCACTAATCAATTCCTTGGTAGATACCTCCAGCACCTTCAAAGCCTGACTTTGATGGTCCCAGAGAGAAGATGCAGAAGCTAGGGGAAGGAGAGGTGTCTATGACAAAAGAAGAGTTTGCCAAAATGAAGCAAGAGCTAGAAGCGTAAGTAGAATGAGTCTACTGCCAAAACCTGCACTTAGAGAAGCCTCCTGGGAGAGCAACTTATTTGGTGATAACTGATCTTGTGTGACTGTTTTGAAAGGGGTCTGCTGCTGCATAATCCTTAAAATCCTGGAGCTGGGGTGTGGCCAAGAGATTTTCTCCAACTGGAAATTTCCTAGCTAAAGAGATTGAAAATAGCTTGTGTATCACCAGCTATTTCAGAAGCATGCTGTTGAACTGGATAAACTTAAAGCAATTCTTTGTGTATTGAAGGCAGTACAACAGAGGACCTCAGTCTGTTCTCTCCTTTCAGTGAATACCTCGCTGTCTTCAAGAAGACTGTATCATCACATGAAATCTTCCTTCAGCGGATTTCTTCTCATCCTGTTCTCAGCAAAGATCGCAACTTTCATGTTTTCCTGGAGTATGACCAGGATGTAAGGCACTCTTTATTTTTTTTTCTTCCCCTTGCCAAATGAGGCAAGATGTTAGGAGTGCTGTCACTTTCTGGGCACAGTCAGAATGCTATGTAAATCTATATTGCCAGTACTTCTGTGAGATGATTAAAGGTCAGGCTTTCACCCTTTAAATCTTTTTCTGCTATAAATCTGTGTTTCTTAATCCTCTTCAGGCTGGTTAGAAAGCCAACTTTGTCTGTCTTGATACCTTGCGAACAAGTATAGCTTGGGTGTACCTGTGTTGTGTGTTAAATGGTCCTCAAATGGAAGAATGGAGGTGTATTAAGTTAGTACTGTATCTGTTTTGTCACACCTAATTATTAATGATAGATGCTGATCCAAGATACTTAAGGAGAACTGGAGCTGTTTCTGGGAACAGGAAAAATCTGTGGCTCGGAGCAGTTAAACAGTTAGTCAAGGCATTTGTTACATGGACCACCCTTAGACAGGGACCACCCTTAGCTTATTAAGGGGTTTATGGAGAGCTTGGAAATCAGCTTGTTCTGTCATGCCAGATATAAATGATGTTACTACACTGCAAATGTTGAAATAGTCACTTCCCCTCCCTTGGAATAAATTTAAAGCTGTCTTGGCCTCTCTTGCAGCTGAGTGTTCGGAGGAAAAACACAAAAGAGATGTTTGGTGGCTTTTTGAAAAGTGTGGTGAAGAGTGCCGATGAAGTCCTGTTCTCTGGAGTCAAGGTAAGGTAGCTGATTTACCTCTTACCCTAATCTTTATTGTTTCTTGCTTCCTGCTCATGGAAGTTTGTTAAGCCTGCTTCAGGCTTGATGTGTGTGCGGCTCAGGTACTAATGCTAACCTTCCTTGTTACTGCTGTCCCAGGTTGGGTGGAGCATCTTATTAATTTTGACTTCTGCAGAAATAAGACATTGAAACTGCAGACTGTTACAAATTTAAGTGTATATTTAAAGTTTCTGGTGGGCACAAGAGTTGCCTTAACACTTGAAGGAAGGAGTTGTCTCTTCAGCAAATGTGCCTGTGGCTTTCGTCTACTTTGGAGCTCTGAACAGACATGATTTATGGGTTTCTGCTCACACTAGAGAGAATCAAATACCGAAGACTCCTGTAGCTGGTACAACTTCAGCTTTTCTATTGTGTTGCCATGGTAGCTCCTTCTAATAGATTTGCTGTCTTAAACAATGTCATGAAACATTACAGTATATATAAAGTTAGGTATGGATGTGAAACAAGCTTGTAAACTGCTTAGCTACTGTTTTGCAGCAGGCCTGGGAAATGAAGTTCCAACAACTGGTAGCCTGTAGGGCTTACTGATTGTTTCAGACAGCCTGCAGTGTTGAATGGGTCCCTTTCATTTCATAGTGAAAAATAAACTTGCCAAACAGTTGGAAAACCCTTGTCTTAGGAACTTGTCTTGAACTCTGTTCTTCAGCAGAGATTGATGAGTGTAATGCTCAGATGGCTGTGGTTATTTCTTTGACCCTTCCCAAAACAGAGAAGAGCTTGTATTCTGCAGTAATGTAACTGACTTACCAGGTCATACTCTCTTTCAGGAAGTGGAAGACTTTTTTGAGCAAGAGAAGACTTTTCTTGTAAACTACTACAACAGAATCAAGGATGCATGTGCAAAAGCAGATAAGATGACAAGATCTCATAAAAGTGAATCTTTTCAAAGACCTTTCTAAAGACCTTGCAGTCTAGCTGATTTCAGCCTGAAAACCTTGTCTTGTTCTTGCAGATGTTGCAGATGACTATATTTATACTTCAGCTTGCTTGAACAGCCTGGCATTAGAAGAACCTACAGTTATCAAAAAGTAAGCAATTCTAACTGTTCATAGACACATCTGAATCTGAGAATATCAAGTTCCTCCTGTAAAATCCAGGAGATAGTCATAGCTGAGTTTCTTGAATTGCAAGCAAACGGCATTGAAACTTTTTCCTCTGATGCTCCTGGTGCAGCAGATTGAAAGCTAACAGTTGCATCTGATTCTTAACTAGCTGATCTTTTGGCAGTTGTGCCCTAGAGCTGAATTGTGCTGCTCATCAAAGCTCCTTCTAAACAGCAGTCTCCTTGATTTAATTTTTTAGGTCAAAATCCTAGAGAATATGGGAGGGAGAAGTTATGCACCTGTGTTCTAATGTGCTACTAAATACAACCACAGCTTACCCTAGGACTCTATCATCTTCTGGACATTTGAATTTCCAGAATAGTAGGGGTTTTAAGCTATGGAAGCCTAGTCACATTTTCTGAGGTGAATTCTTCCACCTCTCAACTTTGCTATCAATTTAACAAGGCCTTGTTAAAACAGTGTACAAGAAGAAACAAGACAGTTCATCCGTGTTGGAGTGTAGCAGTGGGGAAATTGTCCTCAGGCCTTTGTACTCTAGAGATCAGTGTTACTTTAAATGATGTCTAACAGCTCACCTAGTCTGTTAGGCTGGAATCCAGCACCTCTTGCATTGAACCTTTTTCCTCGGTCTTTGCCTGGACCTGAGTTCTTTTCAAACCCTGTCTGAGTCTGTACGAAGGAGTAAACTCCAGCCTTCAGCTTTTTGTTTTCCTGGCAATTAACCCAACATTTGTCAGACTAAAGTACAAATGATTTATGCATCTTTTTCCCCCCTAGGTACTTGCTGAAAGTTGCTGAGCTCTTTGAGAAACTCAGGGTAAGAAAAGCTTTGGGAAGAAGGGAAAAAATCTCTGAATCTGGATGTTGCTCTTTCCTGTTACATACCAACTATGTGATCTTTTCTGCAGAAGGTAGAGAGTAGAGTTTCATCAGATGAAGACTTAAAGCTCTCTGAACTGCTGAGGTACTACATGCTCAATATAGAAGCTGCGAAGGTGAGAATAGTTTTTCTTTTTGAAGCTTAGTTTTATTACAGGCATTATAACTCACTCATGATATTCTTTGGTCTTTAAGAGAACAGGAAGGTAGACCTTGTTTTACCTAAAGAAACTTGGCACTCCTAAACCACAGCAGAATACAGAAACTAACCTAGACATGAGAAGCAGGATAGGTCTATATTGGCTAGCTGCAGTCTAGCCCACTTAGAGAAGAGCTGGGTAAAATCTCTGACCAGTTTCTTTGACTTGTAAAGATTGACTTAAAAATTTAAGTTGCAGCAAACTGAATTTGAGTCTGCAGCAGTATTCTCAGCCTTCTTTTGCCTCAGTGCTCACGGCTTGTCAGTAAAAACAGTAGTGACTAGTTAAAATTTCTGAAGTAAATCCCAACTACTCAAGTACTTTATAATAAATATGCAGTAATTTGGGAAGGCTGTTGGAGTCTGGATTTCTAAGTGGGGGTTGGTAGATCAATGTAATGGCAAAAGCCTTGCCATCAACTCTTTTTTCATCAATACTTGAATTGACAAGGGGGGTGACTATGCTGAGAAATGGTATCTTTGTATAATCTGATGGTCCTCTTTATCTAGTGTCAAATCTCTAATGTCCTATGGAACATTCACTACAGGGTGCCTCTGTGGTGTACTGCTGTTTAGACAGCAAGACCATGCTGCTGCTAGGTGAGAAAGCAGTTGGTGCTGAGACCTGTACTGCTTCTCATATCTAGGTCAGTATAGTGCTTCAGTCGAACTGCCAGATCTCCAACAAACTAAATGACAGGGTATCCCTTACTAGAAGTAGACTGAAGGAATTCAGAAAGTGCTGCTCCTACTTAGTGGAGAGGCTGACCTTATAGAAGGATAAAGATAATTTAAGGGAAGAAGTGATGCCTACAGTAGCCCTCAGACTTCCTTGACTAAGGCACAAGTGGCTGTCCAGAAAACTTGACACTGTAGTGGTGAAAGGTGTTTCTTGCTATGGTAAGAGCCAGCAGGTTATAGTAGCTTCTTGGAAGAAGTGGAATCTGGTGCTGGAAGAAGTGAAACCTCCTGCTGCTAAGATGGTTGTAACCTCGGTTGGAGAAGTAGTACATCAGAGTTAAGAGGACTATTCCTATTTACTTCCAGGATCTTCTGTACAGACGTACAAGGGCTCTTGTCGACTATGAAAACTCGAACAAGGCTCTAGATAAAGCCAGACTAAAGAGTAAGGATGTCATGCTGGCTGAGGCACATCAACAGGATTGTTGCCAGAAGTTTGAAAAGATTTCAGAATCTGCAAAACAAGGTAAAATGGGCTTTGCTGTGTTTGTGTTGAAGGGAGATCTTTAATGCAGTACAGGTCTCCATCTGATAGAAAGCTTCTGAAGACTTGCCTGAAGCAAGTAGCCTGGACATCCAAAGGGCAGTATAGATGCCTGTAAAACTAATGCAACTAAATAATTTTAAGAAATACTATCTGAAGCAGAGCAATATCAGTACTAGAGCGACCATAATGATAAGGACTCGGTATTTGCTGTCCAGACTGAACTCTTGTTCTCAGCCTCCACCTGAAGGTGGCTTCTGATGATCTCAATTAGAATTGTGCAAACAGGCTTTTGGTCTGTCCCAGTACAGCTGAGTGCCTCAAACAGTTTCAAACACTGGTTCTTTGTAGATGCCTTTGGACAGTATAAAACAGAGGAAATGTGCTTTGATGGCATACATGTGCTACTCTGTTAATGTTCGGGGTTTTGAAATGTTCTGTTTCCCAGAGCTTGTGTGGCTTCTGTTTTATTCCAGTTGTCTTCCTACAGAACCTTTCTTTTGTAGAGAAGCTCTTTCCTCACCAAGATACTAATGTGATGTCATATGATGAATGCATCTCGGGCTATTTGTGTCTCAGTATTTGACCTTTTTGTGGTCAAATACTGCTTCTAGGGCTGTACAACAGAACTCGTGAAACATAAGGGGCATTACTGAAGCTTCAGTCACAGTTTGTATGTCCATCTTATCTGGTGTGTTCTTTCCTGCAGAACTGATGAGCTTCAAACAGAAGAGAATAGCAGCATTCCGCAAAAACCTAATCGAAATGGCTGAACTGGAAATAAAACATGCAAAGGTGTGTTCTTTTGGGAATTTAGCAGGCATAGCTTGAGAGAAGTGAGTACTGTATAACTTGGAGGATTTGCTGGCTTCCCTTTAAAACTAGGAAGTGTAAACTAGAACAGGCAGGCTCTTCAGTGGAGATCTGAAGAAAGGAAGCGAGAAGCTGTAGGTGTAGTGTATACAAAGAACAGCTGCTGACAGTTTTACCTGTCCCATGCAGAAAGTCTGTTTACAGCCTGTACACAGGTTACAGGGTTTGTTAATTTAGTGGAGAGAGCAAAGCAGGAGGACTCACGGTGAGAACTGCATCCTCAGCTCCTTTTGAAAAAGGGAAAGTCTAATTTCCCACTCCTTGAGTCCTGGACTTCACAGGTAGCTGCTTCAGTGCTGAGATTGAATGTGACGTAGAAGAGGCTTGACAATACTGCTCAGTTTGGGCCACTTCAAAAAAACCAAACCTATCTCTTGCTCCTCTCTTTCCCCCAAACTGAGTCATGGTTTTAGGCCTGCAAGAAGAGGCAGACTGTGTGATCTGCTTTTGATGGTTTAGCACTTGATCACTTGCCTTTGCAGTGTAAGCTCTTTAGCATTGTTACAGGCTACAAAATCACGGGATGGACCTGCTATTTTGGAAGCTACTTCACTGTGGAAGGCAGGGTTTAAATTCACTCATACTCATCTGAAACTAATTCTCTTCCTTTCCAGAACAATGTGTCTCTCCTGCAAAGCTGTATTGACTTGTTCAAGAACTAAGGCGCCTTACTCTGAAAATGTGAAAAAAAAGCATCAATTGCACTCAATGGCCGGGGCAACTTATTGGCTTGACTTTGTTAGCTTAAAATAAATATTATCACTGAGATTGACTAATACTTAAATATGTTGATAGTGATACATTGACTTTCTTGGTATAAATGAGAGCTGAACTGTGTATGAATTGTCTGGATGGAGCTAACATCCTGTTGGCTGGTAACTCAAAATGAGTCAAATGTAACAATCAATTTGCTGTTGACTGACTTCATTTAGCACAATGTTTTCTGAGAAGAACTCCTTTTTTGCAAGACCATGAAGTAATCTGTGTCTTCATAGCTGTGATATACTTAAAACTTGCAAGTGGGAGTGACATGTAACTAGTAATTTTATAAAGTAACTGTCTTAACATTCCACTTCCCGGACAAATTTCTACTACAATATATTTTGAATTTCTATAACTATGTTCAGTATTTGTACACTTGGGAATACAGCAAATAAAGATGTCTGATACAACAAGCTATTGCTGTATGGCAAGACTTTGTGTGGGATGCAAAATGACAGGCTAAGGCTTCAGGCACAGGATGATCACAAATTACTGATCTCTTCTGGCTGCTGCTGCTTAAGCTCTGCTGGTGTGCCAGCTGTGTCAGGATAAGCTTCTCCTGGTGTTCTTTGGCTCTCAGAAGCCATGGTTGCTTTTTGCACTTTTGCACCTGTTTTCTGTGGCACAGGAGAAATGGCATCTTGCTTATACAGTAAAATACTGTTACATGCTGGGTCTTTCTAAACCTAACTCTAGTAGTTAGGTGGTCTTTGTCAATAAAAGTCAGTAGCAAGGACCTGGCAGTGTCTACACCTAACTGCCTTGGGGATGAGGCTGAAGCAATTGAGCTCTGACTAAGTTTAACCCAAACTATTTCAAATCAGTTCAAAGGCCTTATTTTCCCCAGAGAAAGGCTGGAGCTAGTATGGACATGGCAAGCAACACTTTGCCCCTGCTCCAGAAGCACTCTAGACTATGGTGGCCTTCATGCACTGCCAGTAGCACTGTGTTTGAAGCTGAGACAGCCTTTTTTTTTAAATTCTCATTTAGAGCTTCTTCATGACATGTTTGCTCTTGTGTGGTTTGTGCTCTAAATTCTTGACATAGTTTGACTTGGATTAAAGTATTCATCTGATCAGATTAAAAGTTGTAAAAGACTTTGGATGTAATTATGGCTTTATACTGCTGCTGTAGTTACAGGTAATTTACAGTTGCCGTAAAGCAGTCTCTGCCACTAACACTGGTGCTCTGAAGGAAGCTGTCTTGTGTCAGCTATGCCAGTAGAGTGCATCGCAGTCAGTTTCAATGTCTGAAATGTGTTGACTCGGAAAATACTCGTCACAGCCCAGATCACATGCCTGTGGGCCAGTGGGTGTCAGGCTGGGACAGCTGCTGAGAACTAATTGCACGTTTACCCTCAGACTGAGTTATAAGGAAGTGCTAAAGGCTGCTGCATACCTCAATTTCTTACTTAGTAGCTGGACGTATGTTGTTGTATAGGAGAAGGTAGCTGCCTAGGGCAATCTGCTCATGAGGAAGGGCAGAAATGTTTAACTAATATGACTGGACCTACTTTACTTGCAGTAGGGCCTGGAATAAAGCCTTAGCAGATCACAGGCATGTCAGGTTATCAATATGAAAATAAGTGTTTAGAAATATTGCTGAGACTTAAAAGGCTGGCTGGAGGGACAGGAGAGCAGAGTTTCATAGATGTCCCAAAGAAGGACTGCCTCTAGTATACATTTACTGGTCATGTCTGTAAAGCAGCTAACCTTCACAAGCTTGTTCCTCTAGCTTGTGTGTTGTAAATTGGCTTTTGAGAACAGACACAAATGTCACCAGTGATAACTGATGTGAAGAGCCACAGGCCAGCCATGTCAGTTCTTCTCTGTCCCCTTGAATAAGGTCAGAGGCGGAAAAACTGTGGGCAACTGTACTCGGGTTTGTTAAACATCCAGCTCTAGTGTTACTGATGAAGGCAGATGCTGCTACAGCTTGGAAGTAGGCATGCCCCTGTCCTGCAGCACAAGTGCTTACATTTATGTTAGTTCTTTGTGATTCCTTCCAGACATGTTCCCACAGACTTCAAATTGCTAATCCAGTTTGCTGTGCCTGAAATGGGCTGGGGGTTCTCAGAGTGGCAGCTCAGCAGTTAGAAATCTCTATCTGGGAGTCAAGGACATATTTTCTCAACACAGCTGGTTAGCCAGAAGGGCGTCTCGTTCTACCTTGGTGCTGTGGTTGTGGCCTGTGTTACAGGAGACAGTGCAGAGAAACTGTCCTTCAAGGGAGAATGTTTCTACTGGTGTGCAGCTTCTGGGCAGCACGGGGTTTTATAGGATACAGTGCTCCCTTCTCCATGGGGTAAGATTGGAGTCTAGATTTTTGTCTTCCTTCTTGGTGAGGAGCAGATGGGTTTTTTTGTCCTCCCACCAGAAGCATGGATCATTAGAAATCCAGCTGTGTGCTCAGCATTTGAGAGTGAGGAGGCATTCTTGGCCAGCAGTAGCACATCACTGCTTACAGAAAAGCAGTGACGACTTAGGCTGGTGCAGGCAATGTGGGCTAGGACCACGTCCTTGGGTGTTGCAGGTATCTAGCTGGTTGTCTCCAGCGGAACAGAGCTAACAGTTAAGACAGGCACAGAACAGTGGATCTGGATCACAGTGCAAACCCAGGAGAGAGTGGTGGCAGGATGGCTGGCTGCAGGAGGCTGCACTATGGTGGTCCTTGCAGCAGGTCAGGCATACAAAAATGGTGGGGTTGAAAGAGGTGGAGATTGTTCTTGTGGAATTGACAGTAGCTGGATATTGGAAAACTGCAGGTAGGAACCAACCTGGTTGCATAAGAGAGGCTCATAAATGTGTCCTCTTGTACAAGATTGATTTCTGGTGATGCTTCAGAAATAAAGCTGGGTTTAGTAGCCATAGAAAGGGAATGATTAAGGGTTGAGTGTACTTTAAGAAGGAGCTGGTTTGCCCTGGTTTATCAGAGTAGTCATAGTTCTAGGAAGACACATCACAAATTCTAAGGCTGGTAAATCAGGCAGAGAATGATATTCTTGAGGATGCAGAACGCGTGGAAGAGCTGTGAGCGTCGACTCTCTGCTGGGTGTTGTGGTGTCTGCTTCCCACAGTGGTTCTGCAGCTATGACTGGCTTTACAAGCCTGAGGAACTCTGATGAACACCTCGGCCTGAATGGGGGCAGAAATCCAACGGCAGTCTGACTTACCATGGGGTGATTACTGATGTTTACTTAAATTCATCATGACCAGTTGTTGGTTTTGTTTTTCTTTTTTAACATGCTCCCAATTTATTCAGCTCTTCTCTATTCCATTCTGTTTTTTCTTGATTGCACACTCTGTAAGGGAGCTCTGATCGGAGGCCCTGACCTTTAGCATTTTTGTAGCTTTGTGCTATACTTCTGATAGCAGCAAATAGGAATTTCTCATAACATGGAGCTGGGAAGGTTTTCTCAGCAGGTATTAATAGTTTCTGGCTCTTGCACTCTCTCCCAAAAGATTGGGAGGAGCCACTTGTTTATCCTGTGAAGTGAAAAGCTCTGCAGAGTTCCTATTGTTCAGTGTAGCTCTCAGTACCCTCCTGCTATCTCAGGGCTCGCTGCTGAGAGTGCAGTTAGGAGTTATTTTAACTTGTGCTACTAAACACCTGCATCATCCCTTGGTGACAGTGGAATATCTGAAATGGATTTGAAATCTGTCTGTCTGTAGCTCACTGGTCGCCAGTAAATGAATACAGGCACGGGTGATGCATTTTAATCCCTCAGATTGTTGCCTGGCTCCAGTTTTAGACTTGCAGCTTGCTGTTTTCTGAAAATTATCAAAACTCTGTCCAGTGGCCAAGCTCTGGTGTGGGCTGAGCCTTGCTTTTTGTTTACTTTTTATATTACAAAGCCAATGAGAAGGCCCAGCTGAGATCAGAGTCCAGCTCAGCTGGGTTTTTGTGCTTGCGTGCTAAAAATAATCCCTGCTAGGACCGCTTTGTAACTTGAACAGACAAGTGAGATTGGTGCCTGTTTTACAGGGGAGGGAATTAAGGTAGAGTGCAGAAAAGGTGATTTGCCTGTTGTTCCACAGCGAGTTTTTGTCAGAGCTAGAAACTTAACTTGGATCTGAAAATCCACGCCAGGGCTCCTGCTGTCTCAATCTGCTGCTGCTGGAAGTAGTCAAATGAGTGCTTGTGATTTTAGCTTTAGGTTCTTGCCAGCACTGAAAGGCAGAGAGTGCAGGGCTGGATTGTGTGCACTTACTGCTTGCAGCACCTTAACTTCTTTTAGGTAAGGCTGTAGAAGCCTTTCCCATCAGTCAAAGGGTTTGCATTCCCTTTCTGTTTCTTGTGTTTAATGTTACTTTGCTGTTACTTAAACTTTTCTAAGCCTGTTTTGTGTGGGGAAAACACCTCTGAGAATTTGACTCACTGGTATAAAGTAAGGGTAAAGAAGAAGTTTAAGGTTCCTGCTTAATGCTAGCCTACTACCTCCTTTGAAAACAAAATACTGCTTTATTATGTCTGGTTTAGTTTGGATCAAGTTTGTTCTGCTCACTCTCTAAGGGATTTTAAAAGAAAAGGGGGGAAATTAAAAAAGAAAGCCTGACTCTGTGAACAGCACAGATTTAGATTGCACCTGTGGCTCAGCCCAAAAATATACATCAGGTTTGTTATAATTTAGTGAGGGGCTTCCAGCTCTTTCTTGCACTGCTCCTGCTTGAAGGCCTTGGTGAACAAAATCCATTTAGGCATAAGAGGTTAATGAGGAGGTTTGCAGAGATGTTCTAGTAACACTCTCCAGTTAAATTTGAGACAGCGATGGATGTAGTTTCAGCACAAGCTTGCCGCCACTGAAAGGCAATGGCCTTGCTTCCCCTGCTGTTTTGTTCCTATTGCATCCCTTGGGCTGGTCCTGATGTTTGTGTGGCCTTGTGCCAAGCTGATGTAACTCACTAAAATGGCACGGGGTGGGCCAAAATGAAGACAGGCTTTTTGCCAAGTCAGCGTGCCGAAACTCTGTGCCTGGAGCAGAGAAGCACGCAGGCCTGTGCAAGGGAGACTCAGAAGGGATGGAGAAGGGAGACCTTTCTGGAGAGGCTTAGCTTACCTCAGCTGTGTTTAGAAAACTGTTGGACCAGCACTGGTTCATAAGCACTTCCCTTTCAGGAGAGGTTGGTGGTTGCCACTTCTAAGCCTGCAGTGGGAAGACCTGGGCCATCTAAATCGAGGGCTATCTGCATGATGGGAACCACCTTTGAATTGGGAACTGTTACTTGTTAGAGAAAGTTTGTCCTTTGGAAGGTGAATAGACAGCTCTTGCTGGGAGGTGGTGGTGGCTTCAGAAAGACTTACATCACTAGTGCTTGAGAAATGAGTTAACTCTGCTTGTGTGGGCAGTGCAGCACTGGAGATTTATCCCCACTCACAAACCTTTTAAGGAGGGCAGCAGAGTGGTTTTTGACCATGGGTGTGGAAGACATCAGCAAACTGAAACCCTGAATTAACAGGCAGCGCCACTTTAAAATTTTTCATTCTGCTGTGGAGATTATTGGCACAGCCTCCTTCAGTAAATGCAAGGTTGTTGCCATGGAGGACAGGAAATCCCTCGTCTGTACAGAGAAGGAAAACATTGGAAACTGTCCTACTGTAAAGCACAGCTGCCTCTGTGCTGGGAGAGGGGTGCTTGCTGCTATGGGGTGTTTTCCAAAGGTGTCAGGTTTTTTTGTCTGCAAATCTTTGCGCATATTTGCTTTGTTTCTTGGTGGGCTGCTTGTGCATTTGAAGGAGAGCTGGACAAAGGAAGTGGGAGCAGATGGTTAGGACTAGTTTTAAGTGTCCTGATTAATGTGAGAAATGAGGGATTTTCACTTGCGAGTAAGATACTTTGCAAATTTACAGTATCTGCCTCTCCTTGTAACTCTGCAGCTCCTCTTCTTCTTGTTTCCCTCTACTGTTTACAGAAGAAGTTCTCTGCCTTTTCTTCCCTTGGGCCTCTTAGAGCAGGAGGCATCTCTGTTGTGGTGGGTCTGTATTCTCCACCTGACAATCTGAGGTGTACCCTGGCTGCTATTGCTGGAGGTGGCAGCACCAGTTTGGGCCATGTGTGCAGCTCTAGCAGCTGGCCATCTCATCCTGTAAATACCTAGATGCTTAAAGTTGGCTTATCCTTAGGAGATGGGGCAGAGGTTAAGACTTGAGGAAGAACTTCCAGGATGTGTTGGTGCCATCTTTCCACTGCAGGCTCTGCAAGAGGACCTGGTTCCCTCTGGAGTGGAGACCAGACAAGCCTGTGGTGGGTTAGCTAGCTTTGTCAAGCCATCACTGTTAACATCAAGTTGCATAAAGGCTGAGCTGCATGGTTGCTGCTAGGCATGGATACCTAACCCATGACCAGTACTTGTTCTCCTTCCCTATGGTCTGCTTCAGAATCCAGATGAGCAGATTAATGCTTATGTACAACAGTGGTTATTGATCACCTATAGATGAACCACGGGATCAGGATTTTCCCCTTCCTCCAGAGACAGGTTCTGTCCCACTGCTGTCCTGTCTGTCCACACTGTTAGAATCCTGAGATGTGTTACATGCCAAACAGAAACAAAGTCACATCCAAATCAGGGAGCTTTAATCTCTGTGTGGCAATGTTTTCTGGAGCATGTTTTTGTGCTGATGCTCATGAAGCTGAACTTGCTGTTTCAAGGCTCTAGAGGATACTCCTGCATGTAGACCATGGTGTTATAGGAGGTGTCCTGGATGGAGAAGAAAGGGAGCTGTGCTCTTGAACTTCTCACTGTACAGCAGTTGCTGTTGCTTTTAACATGGTGTGGTACTTCCTTTATGTTTCTCTGAGCTGTGTTGTTCCTAATACTACACACTCTTAAATCAGCAGTGAGGCTTCTGGGAGTACCTCTCATAGGGGTGGTATGGGTGAATCTGAGGCACCTTTGGAACCCAGTGTGATGGGAACAGTGTCAAAATCCCAGGGCTCCGATTGTGGGGTTAAACTTCTGGATCCTCCATGAAGCTGCTCCAGGATTTCCCTGGCAGCTGTTCCTGGACGTGCTACAGTACAGCTTTTAAGCAGCACAGAATGATGCAATCCTAGTTTAAACAACCCTCTTGCACTGTTTCTTTTAATGTTGGGAGAGTGTCTTCTGATGTAACTTGGCATGGTATTGTTGGCTTAGATGAATGTAATGCTGATTTACACCGATAGGGCTCTGTGGCTGTGTTTGCCTAGCCCTGAATATGGTGGGTTATGACGTCTGTCTGGAGTTAACATTCACATCTTCCTTTTATGGCTGACCACAAAGTGCCACCTTCTTTCTATACCAGCCCTCCCTAGGTATATTTGCACAAGTGAAGTCCCACCCTCTGTGCTTATTTTCCCACTGATAGCTTATGTTTTACATGCCTTCACCTTGACATGATGATGTTCCTGTGCACTGATGTGATGAGGCTGAGCTTTTTAGGCTTTGCATCCATCTACCACAGAGAGGCTGCCTCAGCCCTGGGGCTGGCATTCTGGGTCTGGGCTGGCACCATTTGTCCCATTGGTGTAGGACCTGGATGGGTTTCTTTAAGACTGCCCGGTCCTTGAAGTGTTTCTTGTCCTATGGCCTGTAAATCACCTGAGGTGACAGGGAAACCACTCACTGATGTCAACAAGACAAGTCCCTTATGCATGTGCAAAGGGAGAAACAAAAGGGAGCAATTAAAGGCAGATAAATGAAAACAGAGGTGGTCTTGGTGATCTTCAATTTGGCTGCCAGTGACAACCATTCTGGCAACTGTATGCAGCATGAAGTCTGTCTTTTATTTTCTAGATAGCCAAGGCCATCCTTCTATTGGAAGAGGCAAAGAAACATGGCTCAGGGGAGATCAAATGAATCATCTCTCACATTAGACCCCAGGACAGTGTCCTCTTCCTCTGTAGGAAGGACTGGTAAAAAGTACAACCAGAATTTCATCCTCTGCAGTAGGAAGGAGGGTGGTGATGCCAATGGAACCAGAGCTCCAAAAAAAGGACTGATGATGTGTGTCTGTCCATCTTGTGCATTATGGATGCACACACCTATGAGCACTCCTTTGTCAGACTCTTCGGGGGGCTCTGGAGAAGGGTGACTTAGAAAATCCTTGAACTATATCAAACCAAGTGCAAAAATGTAACATGGCACCTGGATGCTGTATGTGGCTCAGCCTTGGGTATAGGGGAAGAAGAAAAATGCCACATTTATTTAATGTCCTTGGAACTGTGCAGGTAATGTTTGCCTGCTGGAGTGAAACTGCAAGCTGGAGGATGTGTGCTGAAGGAAGAAAGATGATGCTTGGTTTAAAAACTTTACTCAGGCAGGGTAATTTAGTCTAGTTAATCATAGAACCCGTGTGGTGCATGAGTACGTAAGCCTTCGACTGCCAAAGCTTCCCTGCTGTGCACAACAACCAGAGGAAGGTACAATGCAAACAGAGTCCTCTGTGGGAGACAAACACCCCTGTGTCTTAGTGGGGAAATCTTTGTAAATAAGCCACCTGGCTCTGTTTGATTATGTAGGAGCTAAGAAAGAAGCAAGGACACTGGGAGGGCAGGCGCTCTGACTGATAGCTGGTGAGATCTGGATCGCTTTGGCGAAAGACAGAGGCGGTGACAGCTTCCTCTACTCTTTCCTCCTCTGGCTTCATCCATGGAAGGAAGGATGTAGGAATCACGATATCACACATTAGCATCATGCTGTTGAATATTCCTGCTTGTTTTTCAGTAACCTGTTGTAAGGTGGGTTGTGCAGATGAGAAGGGGCCTGCAGCATGGCTTGGGGAGCAGGCAAAACAGATAGCCCATCTGCTCCTTGCTCCTCTGGGGTCTTCTGTCAGCTCCCCCACAGGCTGCACAGGTAGAGCACTTCTGAGAACACTGCAGGAGGCATGAAAAGGGACTAATTATTTTGAAAGCACAACAGAGAGAAGGAAATGGGAACCTTGAGGGCAGCCCTTGCCCTCTGCCCTGGTATGCCAGTGTGTGCATACCCTGTGCCTACCAAAGCTGCAAGATAAGGCAGTCCTGCAGGGAGACATGTTTGACTGACTCCAAGTTCCATGCTGAAATTACACTAATCCTTGTTTAAGCATCTGTCGTGCAGCTCTGTGAAGGCACAAGAAAGCAAGAAGGGTAGAGGTGGGTAGGTGGGTGTCTCCTTGATGAGTGCAGAGGAGGAGCCAGCATGGCCAGTGTGTGACATGGGATGCTGGTTCCTCCCAAACTGGGCCAGAGGTGTGGCAATACCCCTGTTTTCAGCACTCCCCAGCAGTATAGTAATGTGACTTCTCAGCACTGAGAGAGAGTTTCTCTTTGCCATCCCAAGGAGGTGAGGAAGGTGCTGTGTGGATGGATGCACTGATGTGCAGGCAAAAGTTGTCTGAGCTACTTTGCCCAAGGTGTGCAGTGGGGAATTAGGCAAGGAGTCAAGGCCCTGGGCTGATCAGCAGGTTCAGGAGCAAACCGATGCCTGCCGGGCTCTATGAAAGAGGCATTTTCTGTCCCCATAACCTCATCCTGGATGTACTGCACAACACAAACACGTCATGAGTACACTGGCTTTACAAAAAGCTCTCCTCATTCAGCAGTCTTGGCTGCAAAGCTGCTCAGGCAATGGCCTTTGCTGGTGTTTGTGTAACAACTTGTGCAGAGGAGTCCTGATTCCAGCTCTAAGCTATCACTCCAGGAGTGAGTGCTTCTCAAGCCCTCTGAACTTTGGGGGCCTTTTGCACTGCAGGGCTCTGTAGCCAGGTACGTACAGAGTGGTGGAGGGAGGAGGAGGTTCTGCCAGAGTTTCATCTGCCTGCAGACAGTCTCTGTGCTAGAGAGAATTTGCAGAGATGGGCTGGAGAAAACAGATGTATCATAGGGATGCTTAAAGGAGAAGAGTTGCGGCACTACAGTGAATGAGTACAGACTGAAGCGGGGGGAAATGGAGGGGAGAGAGACAGCTGGTGCTGCCTACAATGCTGGAATAAATCAAGTATCCCCTGGCTGCAGGAATAACATGTCTTAAATCCTCCCATCAAAGCACGTAGAAGTCAATGTCTCCATATCTGTGGCTGTCATGTTTGCTGATGAGGAGTGTACATGTGCCAGACACTTGGTGCCCATATGGAGGACAAACTTGTATTGCTTGGTGGGAGGAGAAGGTAAAGAAAACCTTTGCTCTGCCCTGAACTTCCCCATGGGCTCCCTGTATCCTTGCCTGGCTGCTCAGTTAGGCCTCCTGTGTCCCCTGGTTGGGCAGTGCAGGATGTGTTCTCCTCATATATGGTTTTTGTTGCTGTAAATGAGCGAGGCCAGAAATCTGATACATGAAAGCAATGTCACAGCTGATTTCATGGGGCAGGTAAGGACAGGAATTGGGAAAACAACTTGGAGTGTTTCAGTGAGGCTCTTCTGGTAGCCTAGCACTAGGCTAGGGAGTGAAAAGCATAAAGGGAAGGGTCATCAGCTGTAAGAAGGATACTGCAGCAGGTAGGAGAGTTTCTTCTGAGGTATGTGTCTCTGTGCTATGGCATCCTGCTGTAAATTTAGGAGGAATACCCTCCTTTACTGAGGCAAGGCTAGATAAAATTCTCCCCGTTAAGCATCAAAGACAGGCTCACTTGCTTTCCAGCCTTGGAGAAAGGAGAAATCCCTGGAAACTGGCCTGATGCTTTGGGTGGCTGCAAAGGTGAGATCGAAGAGGAATTCGCGAATGAGCCTGAAAAAACAGGAATGAGAGTCCACCTGCCCTAGGGCGGTTGTCTTTAGGTCTCCAAATGGAGAAATGAGCATGCAGGGGGCTACATTGCCATAAACATGTTGAAGGTATGCAGGAGTCTTTTGTGGACAGGTTTGGCAAAGTCTGTATGTTATTAAATTACCTTCAGAACAGCAGCCGTGTCTATGGCACCTGCTGGAAGTGGTGTCTGGCCCGTACTGCCTCCTAGACCTGGGATACCTGTGGAACGAAGCTACTTGGCCAGGGACCATCCGAACAGTCATGGTTCCAGTTCGCAGCCAACCTAGAAACTGCATCCTCCTTCTTTTGATCCAGTGGGAGGCTGGATTGTCTTCATTGGTCTGTGTGAAGGCAGAGGGATATTCCAGCTCTGGGACTTGTTGGACAAGAAGAGACTGAACATATCTGAAGGAGGTTGTTTGAGGCATTTGGTCTTGTCTGGGAGGTGGTGGTAGGGGGTTCCTGTGCCTGCTTGTCTCTCCTGCAGCGATGCCAGCCTGTCCTCCTGGGCAGCAGGCTTGTCATGGCACCAATGCCTGGTGTGGGGTGTTGTGGTGAGCTGTCTGGCCTGGGGCAAGGCTGGTGTGCTGAAGAACGTTGTGTGTCTAATCAGGGCCTGTGATTGTCTGGCAGGTTAATGGCATTACTTCTCCCACCCTCTGCTGTATCCAGATGACCATCTCAGCTTTAAACCAAACACCTTAAAATCAGCCCAAGAAAAAAATGCTTTGCTCTTGAATCTGGGATTTACTATGTCTGCCTCTGTGCGGGCATCCTGGCAACTCCCTTTGTTGCCCAGCAGCATTCATCAACATCTGGCAGAGCTCCCACCTTCACCTTGTCTGTAAATATTTATATCCCTCCCTCATCCATAAGCAGCCTGGTATTTGTGCAGGCAACAGATGTTGGAGGAATTAATTTTCTCTGTGGCCCACTCATGGGAGCTGCGCGAGAAGGCTTCTTGGTGGGACTGTGGTGTAGCTAAGAGGAAGAAGCAGCGGTGTTTGCTTCTGCTTTGTAAATGCTGCCAAGGGGCATGGTCTCAGCAATGTTCATCTGGGGATTTACGGAGCACTGAGCTTATCTAGCAACTGCTCGCAAAACAAGAGGTGCTGTCGGCTTCAAGCGCTGCTGTTTGTTGGCTGCTACAAAGAACAAGGTTTGTTGTAAACTAACAATGTATCTAATCGCTCATCTTCTAATGCTTTCCTGAGTCAACCAGTTCCAGTGGTTACCGATTTACTGCTGCTTTTTTTCTCAGGCTCACCGTGGGTCTAGGGTAGCCCAGTTGCCCAGCAGCAGGACAGGTGGGCAAGCATCCCTCACCAGCACTCCCACAGAGCCACAGCCCCTCTGGGATCCTCAACGTGCTGTTTTCCCTTCCACTCCCAGTGCAACAGGTGGGTTTCTGCTGCAGTGTGGAGCCAAGGGAGAAAGCAGAGCTCTGATGTGAGGCTCCCTCTGTGGTGTCAGCAGCCTTTATTTCTGGGGGACTTGCTCAGCTGTCCCTGCTTGAATATCACCCTCCCCTTTATCATGTATGAGGATTCATCAACACTGTTTTGGTTCCACAGCACAAGGGACATCACCCACATGATTTCTGCCCAGCCTTGCCCCATGAGTAGCTGTGTGGTGGATTGGACCAGGGATCTGCGCTGGTTTAAAGCCCTCTTCCCTCCTGATGGATGCTCCAAAATCTCTCCCTCCAAAATCTTATCCGTCCAAAACCTTGTTCCACCATAAAAAGTGTCTGATAGCTTTCAAACTGTGGTGGTCTCCTGATCCCGCTCTCAGGGGTGTTAAAAGGGGAGAAAGATGGGGAGGTAAGCCAGTTAGGGTGAAAGTAATTAGCTTGATTTCTTCATCTCTAAACTGCCACTATTGCTGTACTAGTTGTTGCACCTTAAGGGCATGTCTACATTACAGTCTTTGGACAAAGCTGGTTTGAAACAAACTGGCATGTAGACTGTTAATACCACCCTTGGCATCAGCCTGGAGCATGTCAAGCATTCCAAGCAGGATGGCTGCTTCGTTGCTGATGCTGGGGGGAGCGCTCTGCTACTGCATCCCTCTGAAGCTGAGGGAAGCATCTTTGTTAACATACCATTAACTTCTGCCAGGGTCTTCTTGACAAGGTTAAATTTTCATCTGCCTTCCTGATGCTGTTCAGGAATACCTACTCCCTCCCTGCTCAAAGCAAAGAACCTTTCTGGGAAACATTAACCAAATGTTTCTCTTCGCAGCAATACAGGCTTGAGCAATGCTCCCTGTACCTGCCTCCCTGTTTATCCACGACACCAGTTGGTGGGGCCAGGAGTAAAATAGAGCAGGGAACTGACACAGGCTAAAAATAACCCAGCAAAACTGATGGCATAGGTGTTGCTGCTGACACCACTTGTGAAACTGTGGCTATGATCAGAGAAGTTGGGTGGACTTTCTGAGAATTGCTCTATGTTTTCAGGTACAGGCGTGTTTTGTCTGAAAAGTGACAATGCTGGTATTGGAGAAGGGTCTTGAGAAATATGCTGAAGCTTCTGCTGGTGTGCCAGCTCTTGAAGGTAATAATAGCATATTTCAGAGCATTTATTGTTTTCATTTTCCTTGTTTCTTTCTCAAGAGAGCAACAGAGCTTAGTTGCTCTGTTGCTCTCAAAAAAATGTTGGGGCCTGGGGAGGTACAAAGCTCTTGGCTACTTGCATCTCACATCAGAGCTTCAGCATCTGTGGGTGAGCTTGTTTTACTCCTGAAAGGGAAAGTGCTGGGAAAGCCTCTTCCATCAGCACACCACACCTTAGTGTCTCTGTGTGTCTTCAGAAGAGAGAGATGGGATTTCCTGAGGACAAGAAGGGACTTAAGTGCCTGAACCTCACAGAATCACAGAATTTCTGAGGCTGGATTAGACCTCCAAGATCATCAGGTCCAGCCTATGACCCAACACCATGACATCAGCTAGACCATAGCACTAAGTGCCTCATCCAGTCTTTCCTTAAACACCTCCAGGGATGGCGACTCCACCACCTCCCTGGGCAGTCCATTCCAGTGTTCTATC
>JAAGNO010030951.1:39027-53379 GCA_033439905.1 Ceryle rudis
TGCAGTTGAACAGGCTCAGCTTTGTGCTGGCCAGCTTAAAAGGAGCTTTATGACTCCACTGGGTATGGCACGAGCCCCGGCGCTCCTGCACAGGCTCCTCTTTGTGGGGGGGCGGGGAGGGGATGATGTGGTCCTGGAGTGGAGGCAAAGCCAGGCGGGAGGTGAGGAGCAGCCCTACCAGCGAGGTCCCTTGAAGGGACCGAATCAGGGAGATGGTGAGAGCCAGGATGGGAAGCAAGGCCCGTAGGATGCTTAACTCGCATCACACCTGGGGGGAGGTGAGTGACCTAAGGGTATACCAAGGGTGTGACTGAGCCCTGAGTTGATGGTGGTCCCTGAATGGCACTTCAGAGTCACTGGATGCATTGTTAGTCACCAAAGACTGCAGCTCTTGCAAGCTGGCATCAGAGAGCCCAAAAGTGATGGGGGAATGGGTAGTAAAGTACACCTTGCCAAGAATCTCTTAATTGCACATAAATATGTGAAATCTCATCTCCGTAAGGTTTTTGTTCATACTTCCGCTGCTCAGTTTCACATTAAAAATAACAAAACAAACCACCAAACCCTCTGCAGCTGCTTTCTCAGTTGCAGGGATGACTGCATGAAGAATTGTTTTTACAGTTTGCCTTTCAAACTGAAATAGCAGGTTTTGGTTGCCTGAACTAACTAGTTTCTGGACTTTTCTGGAGGTGGTTTCTTACTCTTTTCTCATCCATTTACTTCTGTGGGTAACAAGACCTGGGATGTTCTCCTGTCTCTCCTCTTGATGTCTCTGCCTGGGTGGCACGGCTCATATGTTCATGGAAGGAGCCTTGTTCAGAAATCCAATGACCAGGATCCAGCGTCCCCCTCGCTGCCTCCCCCGTTGGCCGTGAGCATGTTAATCTCTCCCTCAGCCTCCCCAGGCAGACATCTGCTGTTGTTTTTCCAGACGGTGTCATGCCAGGGTAATAAAGCACAGAGACTGCCTCTACAACTAAGCTGCCTCTTAAGACCACCTAAGACCTAAGCCCATGACTGCGGTGGTGCTACAGAGGTAGCAAACACTGAGGCCCACCATGCAGCCTGCACTGTGTAGTGCCAGAGGGTCTCCAGAAGGGGAGTTACTCCACACTGCTGCTCATCAACTCCTCTCCTTCCTCAAGGCTGGACATGATGATCTTAGAGGTCTCTTTCAATCTTAATGATTCTAAGATTCTATGGTTCTATGCCAGGGTGATGCCCACCTGTTGATAGGGCTTATTGCAACGCAGATGTTGGAAGTGTCCCTTCTGGAGATTTTGTCTAATTTTGCTTGAATTTTAATAAGCTCCACAGTAACTCAGAGGCAAGGAGCTAAGACAGAAGAGTTTCTAAACACTGTTTACAACCAGCCTGCTCCCCTTGCTGCATTACTCCAGTTCTGGTGCCCCATCCCTTTTGTGGTGTCACCTCAGTAATGGCAGGGTATTTGCACAGCAGGAAGTCTGGCGTGACCCAAGATGAACCTGGCTTTAAACATGTGTAGAAACAGCTGATATTGGGTAGTTTCTCTTCTAGGTATGCCACCGAGTCCAAAGACAGGGCTACCATATGCTGTGGCAATACTTGTGTGATAACAGCAGCAGCCATGCTGAGGTCTGCCAGTGCTGGGCTGGTGTCTGGTAGGGAGTGGGAAGCACCAGCGATTTGCAGGTTGAAATATCCCTGCTTACAAATCCTGAGCTTGAGCCAGGTTTCACATCCTCCCTGTGCCCTGCAGCTGGGTGCAGTGGTGATGGTAGTATGGACCTGCATGTATCTGCAACAATGCTCTGAGCCAGCAGTTGTGTGCCCCGACCCCAAACCTCAAGAATGAGACACTCTGCCAGCCTCACTGGCATGCTTGGCTCGGAGCTCACATCTGCACTCATGGGCTGGTTTGGATGCTCATATATGCCTCCAGCTCCCAGCCACACAGGTGGTGTCCCAGTCGGTGAGTCCCTTCCTTAAAATGAAGCATTTTGCTCAGAGGGAGTATGAATAATAAAGATAATCCTGATATGATTTCAGGGAGAAAGCCACATGCACGGCTCCTGGAGAAGGTAATAAACTCTGTGGTCTGTATCTCCCTGTCCTTTAGTCACCACAGCATCCTGGATGAGAGCAATCTGTGGGTGCATTAGGATGGTTGAGCCATCCAGCAGCAGAGGAGGGCCAGGACAGGCACACGGTGCTGGCAGAGGTGGCTGGATTACCCCCATGGTGGCTGTATCTGTATGGGCAGCTTCAGGGACATTTTCAGGCCCGAAATCACCTCTGACTCTGAGGACCAGGTCTTCCACCAGAAGAAGAGAGCACAGAGCTCATTGTGCTGCTGGACTGCTAGCAGCATGGGATCTGGTACTCATCCAGGAGGTGATGTGCAAGTGTTCTTGTGGTCACACAGCTGGACATGACACCCACGCTGTTCCCAAGCTGCTACATTGCCAAATTTACACATCCTGAGCCTTTTCAGGAGCAAGCTTGGATGGGCAGAGCAGTGCTTGTGTGCAGGAACAAAACTATACAGGGCTATCCTCTTCTTTAAGGGCAACCTGCCCTGGAGCTGCAGCAAGAGTATAAAGCTTGTCAAGCTTTGGTGGGACCACCCATTATATACAGGCAATAATGTACAGCGGAAATCATGGGACTTCCTTCTGTCTCCAGCTAGATGTTTCTGGACTGTACAGAGTCTGTAACCTAAAGGTTTACTCCAAGCCCAGGTGGGAGGCACCAGCCCCAGAACATTCAAGGCTGGCAGGATGGGACCACATCCATTTTCAGGTTTGGAAATCCTGGTGCTAGGCCACCCCTTGGCATCTTTGAGAAGCTTTTTAGAGAAATAGCTATTGTGTGTGGACCTCCTCAGAAACCCACACAGCTGTATGGCTGGGAGGACCCAGAGCACCTGAGAGTGCTGCAGAAGAGCATGATTTTATTTTTTTAAATGGCCCTTTCATCGTGGATTATAAACTAAGACTTAAAATGAAAAAAAGGTAGAAGATAACACACCTCTTTAAAGCAGAAATAGCTCACTAGCAGACATATGGGGATGCTAAATCCAGGCCAGCAGGTAAATTCACACAGTGTCCAACCACTTTTTTAGTTCTTGAAAGTGGTGGGGTATATTTTTAGCACCAGGATTTTAGGTCCGAAACCACCTCAAAGGCTGAAAGTCAAGCCTGCTTCACTGAGCCCTGCGGTTGTGCTTGGGCAGGCAGGCGTTAAAAAAGAAAGCCACGTAGCTGGAGAATTCAGACAAAACCTGTTGCAAACTTTGTTTTCTGGGAGGATGAGGCAGGGCTGGGGATAAACTGGTTAATGGGGAATTTTGCTGCTTTTTCACCTACATGTTGAGGAGGATTTGGGGGGATTTAGTGAGAATAAATGCCCTGCTCCTGTAGCAAGGAGGATCACAGCTCACCAGAGCGAGTACTGTCTTGTGGCTCTCGATTTAGATGGTACACAGAGTCTGGGTGACGAAAGCTGAGCTCTTGAGAAAGGAAAGGAGTTTTAATCTGGCCCTGTGGCAGGGCTTGCCTTTCCTGAGCTATCTGGGAAAATAACTGACTGTTGGATAAGAGAGAGATTTCTGATCAGGTCTGTCTTATAGGTTCCTCTTTCTGAGGAGTGGTGTTGGGGTTCGTTGCTGTCTGTGGCACAGATCTCAGTTAAACTAATCCTGTAAAAATGCTGCAATATCCTCTTAATTTCTTTTAAACCAGACTTTCCTCAGGATAGCCACAGCAGAGCCATGAATCCGCACCAGCTGGATGAGCTGCACTGAGATGCTGGATGGAGGAGGGAGGGCTGGTGAGGGTTATGCTCTCCTGCCACAGTCTGATGGGGCAGTAAATTTGGCTGGAGGGCCTGTGGCATGGCCAGGATTATTTTTATATATGAAAATGTACAGGAAAAAAAAAAAAAGAGACAACCCTAACACTTCTCTCTCCCAGCTTTCCACAAAACTCCCAGCAGAGCAAGCAGTCACTTGGGGCATATACAGATGGTCCACACAGGTTTGCTGAGTCAGGAGACGAGACATAAACTCCATCTCACCAAGTCTCAGGTTTCAGTAAAACACTTTATTCTTTTTCTTTATGTCACAAAGGACATTTCCCTCAGGCAATTTGCAGGCTTCCCACAACAAAATTTAGAGGGGAGGACAATCCTCGCTGTTTCACAGGTCCTGATGGAGCAAAAGGTCTACCACCCAGCATGATGATATTCCTGCATCTGGATCCAAGGCTGCTGGTTTTTCTTGGTGTTGGGATGGAAGAAATCCCACGGGATTTGGAAGGAGACAGAGAAGCAAGAGAAGATGGAGAGAGACAGAGAGCTGAGTACCAGGAGAGGCTGTTTGAGATACCGAACAGACTACTGAATGTGTCAAAATCATGTTTCCTGGCATTCTGTACAAACTTCCCATGATTTTACAGGGACAACATCCCTGGTTTATCAGCAACAGCAGTTTAAATACAACCCTGAGACTGCTCTGGTCCCTTGTGCTCAGGGGAGCACAGATACATGCTTCCTGAGGGCAAAGTCACACAGTCAGACATATCAGCAAAGCAGGTCCATCAAAGCAGGGTTGTCATCCTATTAACACCCTCATGTCCCGTTGCCATATGGATCAGGGCTTTCACCCAAAGGCCCTCCTGAGCCCCTCACTCAGCTGGTTCCTGTACTGTGCTGTGAGAGCGATAGTCAGAAGACGTGTTGGCATCTCAAGGCCCTTGAGATGCTTTAAGGAGCTGGGCTGGGCCCAGTCAGACTTGGAAGGAGGGTTGAAAGGAACACGGCCAGGTGGGTTTCTGGTGGCTATCCCCAGAGGGGGTGAGATGTGGGTCACATGATCCCAGGAGAAGGTGGGCTGTGGAGGAAATGTCACCTAGAGAAGCCCAAGAGGAACATGGCTCCTCCACCTCCAGTAAAAAAGAGATGATAGCAGTATTGAAGGCAACACTTTGTCTCCAGCTAATTTATGTGGCTGATTGCTGCTCACTGAGCCTAGACAGGCCTTTCAGGGAAAGTCTAAACATTAACAAAGCAAGCGGTGTGCACACAGTGGGGCAGCTCAAACACAGCGTGGGTGGTATGCTGTAGGGCATTCACACACAGGCATGGCGGAGGGGGGTCCTTCCCGACGCTGGAGGTGCAGTGTTCAAGGCTGCCTTGTATCGACTCATCAAATATTTGTTTGTATCTGTGACCTTCAGACTTTCCCATCATGGGTGTGATTTCGGCTGCAGATGTGCTGGCAGCTACTTTGAATTTCAGCACAGGCTTGAGAGCAGTACAGGGTGGGTGAGCTCCTTGTGGGTGACATTCCTCTCGCAATGTTTAATACCAGCTGTACTCGGCGTCAGGCCCAGGTAGAACTCACCCCTGCCCCACAGGCAACGATGTCACCAGCATTCTTTTTTTTTCCCAAAAGCTTTTCCTGAGCAAAGGTGATGCCAGGGGAACCTCCAAGCCTACCTGATCAGGGCTTGGCCATCCCTCTCGCCAGCTGGCAGAAATCACTGCCACTCTGAACATCAGCGGGGAGCAGTGATTTATCCCTGCTGGGCACCCTTCTTTCTCCAAGCAAGCAGAGAGCAGACTCTCCTTAATGATGCATACATGGTGGCCCAAGTCCTCTTTGTCAGTTCTGTGCAACAAAAGCACAAACACACTTGTGAGGCTTTACGGGTGGGTGAACACCCCTATTCCCTTCAGATATCTTGTTTGCCCTTGAGGGAGAATTTGGGGTGAAGGGGACAGAGCTGTTATGAGAAAGGTTCTCTCAATGACACCTAGGTGAAAGGCATCCTTTCTCCTGAAAGCTGTCTTCCCTTCACACAGATTTTTGTGCTATTAGAAACTGAGCTCCAGACTTTCACACCTGAGGGATATGGCCCCATCACGCACAGGTAAAGGTGAGGTACAGGGCAGGCTTTTCTCAGCAGTGGCTTCTCTGAGGGGCTGGCTTCTCTGAGGGGATGACTGATTCCCGGTGTGAGTGCTCTTGCTTCCTTTTGTGATTACAAAGTGTAACCTGAAGTGCTTATTTGTTATGGCAATATTCCCTGCTGCTTATAGATATTTGGGCAGAACTATATTTCTGATCTTCTCCCTAGCTAAATGCTGCATTGCTAACTAGACTATTTCCTAATAATATTTTTTTTTCTCTGGATTTCTGAGGAACCTTCCCCTTATCCTAGCCCTCTCTTCTTTCTAGCTCAGGACTCCCTTCCCCATCCTGGCTTGTTCTTGCCCCTGGGTAGGGTGCCCCAGCTCTCCTGCAGAGTGGCCTTGCTGATTGGGTAACCTGCTTACGGGCTTATCAGAACTCGGTCACATCTCTCTTGGCCACTCTGGGTTTGTCTGTTCCTTTGCTGCACAAAAAGGGAATGAGTTCAGCAGCCAGTGACTGCTGTGGCTACCAGCAGCAATGAGGTTCTCGTTTCAACTCCTGTTTCCTCTTTCCAGAAGGTCAAACTGCTACGACTGAACTGTCAGTGACTATGGGCAGAGGCCAGGATTTGGGCTGGCTCTGATTATATGAAGGCTCTTGCTCTGCATGCTAGTTCCTCATGGGAATACCAGCAACAGTGCTACAAATCTCTGGTAGTCAAGTCTTTTATCAGTGTTGACCAGCATTCAGTTGGTTTTGTGCTCTGCTGTTGAGGTGTTGCTTTCTTATAGCTACCTTTCCAAACCCTGGAGGGTGCACCTTTTCCCCAGGACTTAGGTTTAGTACAGCAGCTGGGCAGAGAAATGAGCAGTGATAGGCTACAGTGTTTTCTGGTATACACACATGAACAGGGGTCTGCACTGGGCGCAGGATTGACCTGAATCTGGAGAACGGGACCTTTGGATATGATTTGTTTTGTGCAATGGCTTAAATGACACGATTTGACACAGCAATGTACAGTTCATGGATGAGTATTTCTCTGCATTCTCTCCCTCTCTTACTCCTCTTCTTAAGCTATGTGCTGCAGCCTGACATCAGTCAGTTCCTGCTGGGTGAGGGAGGAGAAAATCAGCTCTTGCCCTAAGGGAAGCTGCTGCCAGCAATTGAAGGCACCTCCCTGGCTAGTGCAAGCATCTTACCAGATGTTTTACAAAAATAGATTTGATCCAAACTTTTCATGCCTTTCAGGAGTTGCATGGTAGGTGTCTTCTTTTGCCCATCTTTCCAGGTGGCTAAATTCCTCTGGACAACTACATCTTCCATGAGGTGCTTTGCTTTCATCTCTGGAGGAGGTGAAACACTACCATGAAGTCACCCATAGGAATGCAACCTGGGAGATGAGGTCTCTCTGTGGAGAACAGGGATAAGTGAACAGCAGACCACCTATCTTGTAAATCACTGTTTCAGTATGTTTTGTATTCACCTGCTTTGGAGCATTAGCCAAAATAGGTTTGGGGAATTTCCTTTTCCTATCAAAAAACATGTGAAACTCTCTACTAAGTGACAATTTTCATGAAAACATGCAAAAAGTGAGTTGAATACAAAAATCGTATTTTCTAATCCTGATAGCAGATTTGGATAGTTCCCATAGGTTAAAGACTGCATCCCATGAAGAGTCACTGATGACAATTTTAATCTGCTAATGTGAACTTAACATCCTCCAGACAATGTTGGACTAAGGGATCAGCTGACCTTGGGCTGTTTCTCTACGCCCCTCCACCTTTTGCTGGAATGCCCCTGAAAGACAGGAGGAGGAAGGCAGGCAGAGAAGCAACTGTCTCCTAAAGTAACTCCAGAAATCTCAGCTCTGACAGTGTCCATCATGAAAGGCCAGGTATTGGGCAGGCTCTGACCTAGCCATCTGATGCATGGTCACCACAAGGAGGTTGAACAGCACCGGCTTCTGGAGACATGCCAGCGGTTGCTAAAGCATCAGTTCTGAATCTTTTTGTTTCTGGGTCATGGTGGTCCACCACAGGGGACAGCATGGTGGCATGAATCAAGCAGATCAGATAGAAATCTTCCCTAGTTCTCAGTCACTCACCATTGGGAAGACCAGGGTTGGTTTTGAGGCCAGGAGAAAGGAGCCGAAGGGTGAATTCACACTCAAATGGCTGTAGAGACCCAAGCCCCAGCATGAGGTTGGAGTGAGGATACCCATCAGGGCAACTGTCTGGATAGGGAGAGCAAAGTCCCTGTGGCATGTGGAGGTGTGGTGAAGCAACAGTCTCCACCCTCTGCTTCCCTTCCTTCAGCAGCCCGCTGGCCTGCAAACATTTGCATTTCCGAAGAGGCAGCTTTGTCACCATTGGTTTCCCAGAACTCCTGCCTGCAGCCACAAAGCTTGCTCAGATTTCTTCCAGATGTGACCATGCTGCTAAAGGAGCACAATGTGTCCCACAGGGATCAGTGGACTTGATTTTGGCCAGTCAGTGTTTCACACCACATTCTGTGGCTGTCCCCAGCGCACTTTGATGTGACCTGGCCAGCAGCCTGACTCCAGTGGGCTCTGCCTTTAAGGGTGTGATGTGGTGGGACAGCAGAAATGCCTAGTCCTGGGATGCTCCACAGCCCAGCAACAGGGTTAGCATTGTATTTTCATGCAGCTGGCACCAACAGCAGGGTCTGTCCTGCAGCCTGGAGTGGTCAGGATGCACCCTTGGGGAATCCGGTCATGCAAGGCTGGGCCCAGGAAACCTCTCTATGCCACTGGGTTTGCACTTCATCTCCGTTTCCCTGCACATTCTTTCATTCCTTGTGTCTGTTTTTACATTCAGCTAGGTTGCTGTCTCTGCTACGTGTGTTTGTCGTGTCCAGCAGAACCAAGTTATTGGTGCTGATTCTGGTCACAAACTGCTAATTCCAATGGTAATATGCCACGCTCTTTTATTCAAGTGGGTAAAAATCCCTAAGAAGAGCTAGTGTCTCTAATGAGTTTATGTATTGCATCCCTTTGGAAACAGATCTGTGCAGAAACATCTCTGGTGGGGGGGATTACACTCACTTTTGTATACCCTGTCTGGCCCTTGATCTTTTTTTTTTTCTTTTATACTCGAAACGCTGTCTGCTTGATGGATGTTTAACCTGTGTTTTTTAAAGGTATCCATGTCAATATGCTGATCACTCAGAGCTGCTGGAAGGTGGCATTTAGAATCATAGACTAATTTAGGTTGGAAAGAACTTTTAAGATCACTGAGTCAAACCATAAGGATGTGAGAAGCAGGGCCACTCACTATGTCAGTGATTCACCATCAGCTCTTGCTTCATCTTCCCATTCTCCATCAAGCAGGGTGTTGGTGTCTGTCTCATTGCCTCAAAACCAGTGGGCAGTGCTATTGGTGTAATGCAGATTGTTTGCAGAGGTATAACAGTGGGATGGACTTTGCCCTTTCCTGTTTCATCCAGAGATGTTGTACCTTCATGATTGTGTTGCTATTCCCCTCAGGCCTCCTGTGGGGAGGACCATGAGCTTGTCCTCTGGCATGGTGAAGTCCATGCTGAGCCTGAGCCTTGTGCTGTTGTCTCCTGACACATCCTCAGGTCAGTGCTGCTCTCATTCATCTCTGAAGCCATTTTCATTCAGGCTGCAGCACACAGTGTTTCACTTTCAGGACTAGTATCACAGTTTCTGGTATTGTGTTAGCTTGTGAGTTGAAATCCAAGATAAAAATGAGGCTAGTGGTGTTTAGGGAGATGTTTGGATATTTCTATCTGCAAAGAAGGATGATGTGCAAGTCTGACTGTGACAGATATGGAGTCCACACACATGCTGATGCCAGGGATGGGTAGAGTGTTTCCGTCCTGTGGAAAGGTAGGAAAGTTTAGCCTTTCAAATTGTTCCATGCCAACCAAAAGTCTCTTTCCACATGTTGGAAAGACAAATAAACCAGAGCACCAGGGAGCAGGCAGATCTGGCCTTTTGTTGCCAGCTCTTCTTGGCTAGTCAGCAAGGAGGAGAGGATATTTCCCTCAGACCTACTTTACATCCCACTTTTTTTCACAGTAGGAAATTGTGAGAACGTAAGTTAATCAGAGCCCTAGGGAATGGGAATCTCTGGAGTGGTGTGTGGCTGGCAGGGTGCAAAGCTGGCAGCCAGGGAAGGATGTGCATGCACCCACCATGCACCTGGCATCACTCAGCTGCTTCACCAAATTCCTTCCCCTCTCTTCAACCCAGACTGTGTCTCCCCAGCTCCTGTCACTGCAGGCAGATTGGGAGTTACGTCACCACAATACCATGTCCTGGGGAAGGTCCCTCCTCCAAAAGTAATCCTTCCTCCTTCTTTCTTCCCAGTATTGACTTTTTTTTTTTTTAAAGCTAGATCTATTCCCTGATCAGGGACAGGGTGAGCTGCAGTGGGTGGCTGGGAGAGGAAAAGGGGTGTGCTGCCCATAGTTGTGGGAAGTCAGGTGGCACAGGACTGCCTGGTAGGTTTGCTACCCAAAGTACTGACAGACTTGGGCAGGGAGAGGCAACAGCTCTCCTCCAGTTGGCCCCGTGAGTCATTGTACTCCTTCCTGCATCCTGAGGCCATACCAGCTGCAGCCACTCTCTCTGTCTGTCACAGTTACTGCAGCAGGAGCTGGTACAAGCTATCCGTGAAGGAAGGAGGTGGTATCTTTCACCCCTGGCATGAGCTCCTAAAATCTCTTGGGAAAATCAGCACCAAAACCACTGACTGATGCTTCCCAAGCAGCAGAGGTCCTGGAGCTGGCATGGCTAGCATGGCTACTACTGCATACTCTGGATGTCCGTGGGAGCCAGAAAAGCCTGAAGCATCAAAGGGTGAAAGGTTCCGTGTCTGCCCATGCATCTGGACAGCACCTTGTATCTTGTGTATAGAGGAAACCTCCTGACACTCCAAAATGCTACAGGAAGGAGGAAATAACTACAAGAAAATAGAGCAGACCAGGTCTTCCTCTAGTGATCTGGTGGATGAGCTGAAGCACATCAGCTGAGAGAGCGGCAGAGATGTAGCTGCAAATGATCTGGCCCAAGGCCTTTCAACAGCTCCTGATGTGGCTCCCTGAAATGCTGTAAGGAGCTGGAAACCTTTGTCTTCAAGCAGGACTGTGCTCAAAAAGCAAACCTGGGAAACTGCACAGTGTTGTTCCTTCCCTTTCCCGTTAGACCTGCTATCCATCCCTTGCTGGAAGCGGGGGCATGCAGAGGCTTTGGAGGAAAACCTTACTCTGTGTGTGAGTGCTTTAAACAGGCACCAAACGTTTTCCTGGGAATGCAGGGTCCAGTTTGATGAGGGATGGGATGAAAAGTGTGAGTGCATGCCCACTACAGAGCTGAGGAATGGTGATTACAGCTCTTGCTTATAAATGCAAGATCTTGAGATTTGAATCCTTGTCATCCACTTTCCAAAGTATAGGAAGCTTTAACCCTCTGGGGTCAGGTTGCTTTGGTGTAAGGATGGTTTCTTTCGCTTTTCCTTTTAAACACTTTTGATACAGTGGTTGACAGCACTCCCTTCTTGTCTCTGCAAGGCGTTTGCACTCACTGAGATCATGTGCTGCAGAGTACTAAAGCTTTCACCCATGAAGTTCTCTGTACAGATCTACCATCGTACAGAGGGAGCCCAAGACTCTTCCATACAGTTACAAGGAGAGACAAAGATGAAAACCTGTATATCTATGCTGCACCTAGAGCTGGGTACAATAACAAATATGAGGCTGAAAAGCTGGAGGAGACGCCATGCTCAGCTCTTCTGGAAGCAGCTGTAGTAATCTCCTTCAGGGGAAAAGGGGATGGGTATCCTTTGGTCTTGGCCTTCAGAGAAGTTAAGTTCTGGCATGTACTTGATTTGAGCCACTGCTGAGATGGGAGACTTAGCAGCAGCCTTACTGACACCTGTCTGTGTCAATGGAAAGCTGTCTTTGATTAGGGAATACTGAACTGAGCTTGGGAGGTAGCTGCTCTGACTCTGAGTTCATCTGTCCTCTAATGGAGAGATGTCTCTCTATTTCTTCTGGGCCATTTTCTTTAGTTCTAGGTGGTTGTCTTGCATTTCTCTGTCTGGTTCTGTCTGCATCAATGTAGCTGGGTCTTAACTTGCCTCTATCAAACATCAGAAGAAGTTGCTTTGCTTTGGCCAGCGTGTTAGAGTAGCTCTGTGCCTTGACCAGCATGTGTCTAGTTCTTTGACAAAAACCCCAAGGGACAGCTTGGGAAATGAATCCTTCAAGCCTTCCCTCTGCCAAAAGCTAGGCATCTCTAGTTCTGGGAATAGGCAGAATGTGAGACCCTTGAGCATGTATGTCCTGACCCTCCCTGTCAGAATCATAAACTCCTATAACACTGATGAATGCCAGAAGCTTGTATGAACTGCAGTGAAGAAGAAAGAATCCACCTCAGAGTCACTCGAATGAGAAGAAGAAAGTCTGAGCACTTCAGGCTGACTGTTGGAGGAGGCTTGGTTCTGGGAGGTGCTGGGTTGTAAGACAGCACAAAGGATTTTCACTTTATGCATGTAACAATCATCTTCTGCAAAGCAGACCTGGTTGTGTTGAGAATGATCTGATCTGCTGCCTTTGATTTAGTGAGTAGTAAACTGTGGTGGGGAAAAAAATGAGGAAAAAGGCATATGAGTTTGCAGTAGGGGATGTCCCCTTGAAACAGTTGTAACCCACATCTTGTCCCCATTAACAGTCAGGATTGGCCACCCCCATCCAGGGCACTGCATCTGCTGGGGCTTTCCTGGCTGCCAGCCAAGTGATATAATTTCTATGATGGGCAAATATGGACAAGTAGGAAAAGACCAGCTCTGCTGTGAGGCGAGAACGTGTGTGTGTCACCCACCACATGGTTTTCCTGTGTGGCAGTTGGGGAGGACTGTAATGAAGGGATGTTCCTCTGGAATCAAGGACTGAGTCTGCATCATTAGCAGAACCTTGCCTAGACCTTCATGCTGTTGGCACAAAAACCTGGCCTAAGCCCAAACCCTTCCAGGAGGGAGAGAACAGTTCATCCCTTGTGAGATGTCCTCAGAGGTCATGCTACACCAGTGGGGTGCATCAGAGTTCTAGAACAGGACTGAATTTTGATGTTGGCTCTGGATCCACACTGTTGCCAGCATGGTGGGTGGGAAGCACATGGGTCACAACCCACTGCCTGCCTTGTTCACCAAGGACATGACCTCAGTGGAGCAGATGGTAGGCATGGAAAACCTGAAATGTCTCTACCTTGAAGCAGGCTGTGTCATCCAGCCTTAGCTTTTTCCTTGCCCTCAGGCAGACTCTAGCTGCAGGTCTCATGGGTGGCAGAACTGTGCAGCCCTGCAGGACCTGGTGTCCTTGCAGCTGAGCTGCCTCTCAGTTCCTTTCGGTGAATAATCCAGTGAATCCCTCTCAGCTCATGTTCCTTGCAGCAGGGACTCATCTCAAAAGTTTACACCTGGGTTGATGGCTTCTCTGATATTTAATGATGGTTCAGCTCATGCTCCAGCCTCTCCAGTGGGAAGGGTGGGCTTTGTAGGGTGTCCTCAGAAAACTCATGGGAACTTACTGTCTTTAGATCTCTCACCCTCTATCAAATATGTTTGAAAGGGCTCAGTGGGTTAAAATGTTCAAAAAGGGGGAATGATGAGCAGATGCAGCTCTTGCTTAAGTTTTAATGGCCTTAAGAAACCATATTAAAACCAAGTTAAAAAAAAAAAAAAGCTGTTTCCAGGAGAAGTATTCCAAAGTCTCAAGTTGATTTCCTTTCCAGAGTAATGAAAGCTGCTCTTTGATAAATACTATAATCAAAAAAACCCCCAACAATGGTCTTATTTTTTTCATTTTAATGTTATATATTCAGTGGGGGAAGGGAGTGATCAGAAATGAAATAAGATTTTGCAGAGAAAAAAAATGTCTGTATTTTCTCATATAAATACCAGATCGTTCTTAGGAAGACACTTTCTTCTTTGACAAGGGTCTTTCTGTTGGAAAGTGATTGCTTAGCTTTGCCCTGACAGATGAGGGACAGTAAAACTTGTCAGCATGGAGAAACTGAGTGGCTTGGCTGGAGTGAGATAAAGTTCATATTAAAAGGGCAATTGTCTCTCTAACTCCACAGCAGCGGTATCAAGCAATCCCCGCCCCGATTCCCCCTCAAACTCTAACGTAGCTGCTGACTTGCAGCACATTTTTTTTCCTAGATGTCACCTTGGGGGGTTTTTTCCCCACCTCTCTGGATTTCTAGGATGCTTGAACTCATTTCTGACTGTGGTATTGCTGATGTGGATGGGCTGGGTTGCATTTTTAGGATCTGATTCAAAGCCCACTGAAGGCAGGAGCAATTTGCTGTTGATGTCAGTGGTCTGGAGCAGGCACTGCGTTACTGCCATTTTTTTGCAGTTAAAGGGAGATAAATAATAATAAAATAATAATAAAAATAATAATAA
>JAAGNO010030952.1:0-36908 GCA_033439905.1 Ceryle rudis
CTTCCTTCCTTCCTTCCTTCCTTCCTTCCTTCCTTCCTTCCCTTCCCTTCCCTTCCCTTCCCTTCCCTTCCCTTCCCCTTTTTCTTCTGTGGATTTACAGTAAAACAGAATTAATAAAGCAAGTGGAAATCTTGGTAACAGAAGACTGGTTTTCATAACTGACTTTTGAAATGGTAAATAGAAAATCACCCTCTTTAACTTTTCCTGCTTTTCTATATTGAACAGATACAAATATGCAACCACACAGAAATATTTATTCTCCCAAAATTAGCATTATTACTTTATTTGGTGATTCATTACAAACTGCAAATCCAATAGTCAAAAAAATAAACTAGGCGTAATGTTAAAGCATTTTACAAGCAAAAATACTTTACTGTTTCTTTTTCAATTTGCATAGGGTGGGATAAGTGTATTGGTTAAAGAATATACTGTACAGAAGAACAAAACCATAGTTCATCAAACTGTACCGAAGAGCGTTATGATCCTGTGAGTGAAGAGGACTTAAACAGCTACAACCATCAATGGAAAACCATACACTTCAACATTAACAGGGGTGCCTTCCCATGATCATGATGCATCATGAAGGCTGCAAGCCACCAGACTTCTTCTCTTATGTTGTAATCATCCTACTTTAAAGAAATTAAAAAGTTAAACAAGCCAGAATGCATCTATGTATGCTCATTTCTACCTGAGCAATGTCCAGTATGGAGAGAGGGACTTTTTTAAGTCAGCTTCTGAAACGACTTCTAGTAATGTCTGTCTCTCATACGGAGCTAGCAAGCTTAGAGCTTCATCCACACATCTGTTTATCGTTACTGCACGTCCAGGTAGAAAACTGTATTTTTCCACTGTTGTAGCAACAATCTGCAAAGAGCGTGCTCCTTTCCCATAGTAACCACATTTCTGTCTCTCCAACTGTATATATAATCTGGCTTTAAAGTCTCACAAAACTAAAAAATAGTCATTCTAGGTTGTAATAAAAAAAAAAAGAATATTAAATACCTTTGGTAAAAATAGATATATTTAACAAGTTTAGAAAAGTAAATAGTTATATTGTCAAAAGGAGAGTATAAAAATGTACACGATAAAAAAATAACAAACAAACAAAAGATCATCAGCCATTGTATTAAGAAATTAAGAACAAAGGCACTGTTCTTTTCAAATTTGCTTCCTTAGCTCATGTTAATGTCCAGTCTTCTTTCTAAAAGGCAGGAGCTTCTACTACAGCGTACGGCAAAATCCAGTCCTTCCTACCAGCATTAGACAAATTAATTCAGAACAAGACAGTCTGTTTTAACCCAAGTTTATACAACAGAGAACGTTTCGATTTAGAGTACATAGGAGTAGTTGAACACAGAAAGAAAGATTTCAGGTGTTTTCAACCAGAGGCCAGAGGTATTGGAGCTGTAGATATGAGACCACCAGCAGGATCAATTCTCCATGATGTGAGCCTTCTAATTTTGTTTTTACTCCTAAATAATAATCCATGTACTGTCAAGAAAATTGGGGGGGCAAAACCAATACATATATTTTTAATCCCTCATTGATGCCTTTCTCCCATCCTTTCACTGGGCCTCCAAACAGAGCTGGCACACAACGTGTAATCCCAGTTTGGCTTCTCCTCTTTTTAGAGCTCACTGTAAATCTTGAAGATGGAAGATCCCCAAAGCAAACTGTGATTACAGAAGGAGATAATGCACAAGCCCCATAATAGAATCAGCCATTGATTGAATGTGCTTTGAAAGAAAACAGCACAATTAAATCATGTTTATCCTTCAGTATTCCCTTTGCACACACAGTCACACTCCTCGTGGTGTTCCAAGGGTACATCTGTCAATGATTTATGCAATCCCCGGATGCCAATCCTTGGCTTCAGCTGAAGAACCTGAAGGAAAAGAAGCCAAGCATCAAGAAAACAGTTAGTGCTTCATCACACACCTAGATGTGAGCTGGATTGCAATGGAAATACGGCTAGGTGACAGGAAGCATGTTAAAAGAAATAGGCTGTCCTTATCTGAATTTCTTCATTTATTCCATTCATTAATTATTTTTGCTTATAACTCAAGCCCTTTACAAAATTGATTAATATGTGCTGAACAGATACTTGCTTTTATTGAAGAGAGTCTTGCTGTTTCATATATCTACTTATTTTTATTTAAGGGTTAATAGTTTATTTAACTCAGTGGAATTATCAGATAATTCTATAATAAAGAACCTAAGCTCTAGATTTATAACAAAGGAAATGGATAGATATCTGTTCCTTTGTGAAGTTCACATCTACCACTAGAGAAAGCTCAACAAGGAGGTGTGGCGGTGATGTGTCTGAGCTGCACCAGTAAACAAATACCTCAAGAATGACTTAACTGTTCCACAGAAAAGTATTTCAGCAAGGAAGATTTACTTATTTTACATAACACCTCATTAAAATGGTAAAAAAAAAAAAAAAAAAAAAAAATGTTATAAGAGCAGTACAAAACATTTTAAAATAAATTCCTTACTTAGTTTTCAGTATTTCCAAACATGCAAATGTAAAAAAAAAAATAAATAAATCCATACCTCGTGGTATTTTTTGGTGACTTTTGTTGGTACACATTGGCACTCATTGCAACTTTGATGACAACAGGCACAGTTTCCGCCACAGCGTTTAACCAGAAGACACAATGGCCAGAAGATGGTGTCAGTTCTCTTCAGCTCCTCCCTCAGTGACACTGAGAAGTTGCGAGGAGTACAACTATACAGCCGCACCTCCTCCTTTAAGAGGTTTAGATCGACCACTGCAAAAATACAAACAAACTGATGTTTTTCTGATTCATAAGTGGTGGTAAACCAACCTCAGCCGTGCAGAACCCTTGAAGAAAGTTCACTTTTGTTCAGATGGCACAGGTTCAGCACACAGATGTAATACTGCAGTTATATGAATACCAAGAAACCTGAATGGAATGATCATTGTATAGGAATATTCACTAATTATTTTATGACTCTAGCAAGGATTGTTCAAATTAAATTAAGCTTTGGCTACTATGTTCCAATAAATATTTTATCAAGTCAACCATAATAGAGTTCCCTTTGTTCACACTCATACTCTGAGTTCTAGTGTTGCTACAGCATGAATATAGTGCTCTATATCAGTTTTGGATTGGAGAAACACACATAGCAATTAAGAACCCTGCAAAACTCTGAATCCATTTTTAACTCATTTATATAAAACATTCAACTTCTGTTGCTTCGCCAGGTTTCATTTTCATATGATGTGTCTTAAATAAAACACAGCTCCTTTTTATAAGCATCTAATTTGAAGTGCAAGTGAAAGATATTAATATTAGGCACCACTTTCCCTATAAACTGGTTCTATTGTTTCACTCAAGTTTCACTATGCCAATGGTTGAGCAGCAAGCTCATGAAAAGATCTGCAAGAGTACAAGCTCCTTTGTGTTCACCTTAGCTGCGTAGCCAAGAAATAGCAGGCCTTGAAAGAGGCAGCTAAGGCTGAAAAAAATGCAATTGGTTTAGAAAAAAAAGTGATTTTTTTTTTTTAAATTTCATTTCATTTATTTCAGAAAAGCCTGGTTATAACGGTCACGATCTGGGATCTTTTGTCTGAACCGTTTCTCTCCAACCCTACCACCATTAAGGAACAGAAGTAATGTCTAATTCTCAGGGTCTTCTATCTGGTGGAGGAAAAAAAAAGAAAAAAAAAGAAAAGAAAAAAAAAAAGTCTACCGAGTAGACTGAAATAGAAGTCTCAAACTAAGCAGCAAAGACCTTTAAACCAATAGCTTTTGAGCTAAATCAAGAAGAAACTAGGTAACATATATCCCAGTGCATTAATATTACTTGACAAATGCTTTATAGTTGTTGCTAGCAGTTTGTAAAGAAAAAAAAAAGCAGCTTAAATATGTTCCTGATCTGAATCTCCCTCTAGAGAAATAACTTTTCCCCTCTTCTGACTGTATAAAGAGTCTTTAGAAGCCACCAAGGAGAACTTCAGCCTATCAAGGCAAGATAATACCTCTCAATTCTATTAAAATACATAAGAAAGATAATTTAGAAGCTGCATTTTTCTACTAGAAATGCTCACTGGTACTGTCCCAGGAGCAGGGTCAGCAATTTCATTCCATGTTTCTTCAAACATTTCTTTTGCAGACCATAGCCATAGGCTGGCATCCATAAGCAAGGGTTTGTTGTTGTGAAATGTGATTTAAATGCACTGAAGCCTTTCCTCTGCATGCATTTAACAGTGAATGCCAAGCTGGGGCACTTCATTCCATTACTATCAGGTTAACATAGGCTCCTAAATAAACAATCTGATGTTTAAAAGCAAGGAGTGTGTAGTAACTCCAATAAAGTTACTGATAGGACGCCAGCCTGCCTCCCACACTGCAAGAGCATTCCTTGGAGAAAGCTGAGAAGGGAGCAGTGGAATAGAGAGACAAAACTTCCAGGAGGGAGATTCACTGTGAGAAATTAGAAATGATTTAAGCTCTTCTGATCAGCTAATAGCTCCAGGCTGAGTCATTTAAAGGGTGGACGTGTCTACCTCCATTAATCAAGGACTGTGGGTAGGAATGGAGTTCTTTCTCCTGCTATGCTTTCATACATATAATAAGTGAACTCTCCGAATGAGGATAAAATGCCTAAAGCACGAGAGAAATGGTAGTTTCTACTACATACTTTCTACTGGTAGATTTCTACAGAGACTAACATTCTTGGTACTGTGGATTTCAAGAAGCTGAGCTTATGCATCTGAACACAACTGCAGCTCAGCCCTTCACCATGAGAAATAGGAAACAGAAGCTGGGCACTGATGCCTCTTCCAGCCAGCCCACCAACCAGCAGGAGAGAGATGCCTGCATGGTGTTCTTTCTCTGTTACCTCCTGCCTGCTGGCAGCAACAGAGGAATGCCTCCACTTCCCAGTACTAGCTGGAGTTCTAACATGGAGAAAAGGGCAAGGCACTAAAATAAGCCACAAGTGTATTACACATTTTGTCACAAAATTGGAATTAATTGGAACTGAACCACTCAGATCTGGAGACTCAGATTTTTCTGTGGAAAAAAAAAAAACCAACACAGTCAGCTCTTAGCAGATATCTTTTAGTGTGCCTTACTGTTACAACAGGCTGCAGGAGAAATGAAAAATGTCAGCACCAGAGTTTCCATGCTTTACAATGGACTAAGGTATATTGCTATTACACCTCACAATGAACCCTTGCCCTACCTTATGTAATTCAATTTCATTAAAATGTCTGTGGCAAATTTATCTAGTGCTTATATAATCACTTCTTTGAAGTGTGTGAATGAAGCTGTTATTTTTTCAAAGAGTATCTGTCTGTCCAAAATTTATTTTAACACACTGTGGGCATGAAGCTAGATGAGAGAATGTATATATTCCCTTAAAAGTGTTTACATAACCACAATAAAAGGTTATGTGGATTTCCCAAGTGCACTGAGTTACAGTACCTGTTATAATGTGAACATTTAAACACTCCTTCAACTTGGCTTCCACTCATGTATCGTGTTTGACACAACAGTCAAAGCTCTTTTTGTCTAGCACTAGCTCAGGAGGAATGGAAGGCTCTGCAGTAGCACACGAATGGTAAACACTAAAATAAAAATAACGGGAGAAGGAAATAAAGGGAGAAAAAAAATGTAGATGTAGGTTGGTCTACAGTAAAGTCTATTTCAAAAGTGTGCCTTCGAAGGCGCATACAACAGAAATAATCCACATTTGCACCAGCCCATAAGTAACTGTGTTCTGCAACTGGGGATGCAGCCGACTGGCATCTTCTGGAACGTGTATCAAGTATCATGGGCAACTCCTTCCCAAAACATTTGTCCAGGTGGATGCTGCTCTCAGTCAATGTAACAAATTAAATTCTAGTTGGGGCACTTATGTGTGGGCACAGATAGCAGCAGGATGGTTTTCATTCCTAAGCTCTTTGGAGACGTTCCTGGGAGTGGAAGTTTCTGACTAACTCCTACAATAGGACAAGGCTGTTACAAAACTCCAAACGAGGAGTTAAAAAAAAAAACAAACAAACAACCAAAACCAGAACCAAAACAAAACTAGATCACATACATATACAAGAAAAGCATCTACCAAGGACTATGGTTGGATAAGCAGACTTCAGAATATTGTCTAAAGATTATGCTTAGATTTCTGTGAGAGTGATGGGATCACTTTTATGCACAGCAAATGATTTTCTTTTTTAAGTATGGTTAATACTATAAACAAATTTAGGACTATATTTAGACATCAAAGTCTCTGAACTTGGTGTTTCTTCTTTCCTAGTTTTTGGAAGAATTTTATCCAGAGAAAACATCAGACACAGAAGTTCCTTGGAATTTAGATTGTCTAAATATAGTCCTTTTCATATGAATTATTAAGTAGGAGTAGAGGACAATTCTCTTCTCTACATAAAGTAACATATACTTCTAATTACAGTTTCATTTAATCTAGATGTAAAATGATGTTTGTCTATGAAAGCAGGACAGTATTTACACAGACTTTACACTGAAATATTGCAAAAAGAAGACATCTAATTATAGAATCAAAGAGTTTGAAAAAAACCAAATATTTTAGGGTACGCATTCCTTAAAAAGGTTTTTAAAAACAGCAAACTGCTACTTCTCATATAAGAATAACATTAAAAAAAAACCCAAATAACACAAGAAAAAAAGTTTTAAAAAAAAGTTAAAATAAAAAGTTTTGCTTTCCCTCTCTATTGAATAGACTTAACATTAAAACTATGTCATTTCAACTGGACATATTTTCCACCTCAGGCTATTACATTACACACTCAGCAACACAGTCTGAGGGTGGTCTCTTAAAGATAAATGTGGCAATACCGTGATATGTTTATTCAGTGGAAAAATCTATTTCAGCATCTAATTATAAGTCTTTAAAAGATTAACTCTGATAGTTTCTTCCTAAGATATGTCTTACAGGGAGTTGCTTTTGTCTATACAAATATTATCCAACAACTGCATTTTAGTATATGTGAAGTTATAGCATATTCTGTTTTGGTTTTCTCCCACTTACTGGATGTTTATGGCAAATGTTTGGCAAATACCACATCTTTAATTAGGAAAATGTTAAATGACTATCTGAAAGGCATAGTCGGTTGGTGAAAGCTTTTAAAGAGACTTCCTCCTCTTTGACTCTTGATTTAGTTGCTGTGTGCATAGCTGTAGCAATACAGGTAGGGTAGAAGGGCTGATTTTTAGGCTCTGATTTAAGAATTAGCTGCCAAAACTGCAAATTTGAGTTGTGGAAGCTTTTCCTTCCTCCCTTTTCTTGCTGATCAGATGATAATCTAGTTTATGTTGGTCAACAGAGGAATCTATTCAGTTATGTTCACATGTTTTCATTTTCACACTGTGTGGTGGACAAGGAAGGAGGTATTGCCTGCATGCTATCCACCCACACAGAATATCTAAACATGAAATGGTGGGCAGCATCTGGATGATATGCAGTAGAGAATTCATGAATGTCAAATGTAGATGGAAGAAAATGACTTGCTGAACAAGAAATAGCTCCACAAGTCTTGAAATACATAGTCTATTTTACACCTGATTCAGCTGACAACTGCATGATAAAATTGGACACGGACACAGGGACTTCATGAGGCATCACTGAAGAGAAACATTTAGCTAATTTCTCTTAATTCATATGGTGCAGAGATTGGAACAATTCTAAGGAAATAAACCATTCACATGATACAGTAAGCCTAAGAAATTACCTACCCCAAACAAAAAGTTTTTGCCCTCTATAAAATAAAGAAACCCAGAAAGTTAAATTATGTCACCCAGTCAAGATGCCCTGCTACTCTGTGGAAATAAAGATCTCCCAGACTCCCTACAGAGAACTGCTCTATTCACTTTTATTCCCCCCCCCCCTCTTTGCTAATTTATCCTGCTAAAATCCTTTGAATTGAGTTACTGTCCTTTTTCTTATAACATGATGGTGAGAACAGATAACAATGATCTCTGCTGTCTTTCTAACTTATTCCTTTCGTGGAACCAAAATTCAAGGTGAGGAATGCTCTTAATTACTGTCTCTTTGTTAAGAAAACATACCCATAGAAAGCTACAAAGCCAGACAGAAGAGTAATTTACCTCTTGATTTCCTCCCATGAATATATGCCTTTCCAAGAAGTTGCCACGTTGGCCTATACAAATCTTCCAAATCCAGTTGCCACCGATCTGGTTCCAGGTACCGGATAAGTTCTTCCACAGTACTAAATTCAGCAACTGCATTGTTTAATACATCCAATGGTAAAGCTGATGGAGGTAGCAACGATGGGCTAGGTGCTTCTGTGTGGTGCTGCAATCAAAGCCAAGAGAAGAGTACCAGTCAGAGGGTTAATGGATCTGCTTTGATGAAGTGCTGTAGTTTATGAAGTTGCATAGCTGGGAAAGTTTACAAGTGGCTAGCTTGTTTCCAGTGTACACTTTACCTAACAAGACAAATGACAAGAGTCAAAAAGTACCTAATTATTCTTCAGTGATAATTGTAAACAAACTTCCACTAGACAGTTTTCCCACTTCTTACATTCCTAGCCTTGAAGATTGCATACCACTATACCTGTTTGTTGAAGAAATTCGCTGAGTGATGAACCACAGTTCAGAAATAGAACAAAGAGTGATTTGAGAATATGGCCCCATTACAGGCAATTACTGTAACCCCCTAGAAATCTTCTTGCCTTTCAACATAAAATATGAACATACCCCAGTACAAAGACAGCAACTATTCCTGCTCTCATCTATAGATGGAAAAAAAAAAAAAGCACCAGTTTTGTTTCATACAGTTGTAAGAGTTATATATATATATTAATTATCTCTCTCTCTCTGTCTTCCTGGTTAAACAATAATGAACAGAGCAATAACAACATCTGGCATTACTATAATTTTCTCCCTTAAGAAGAAAAAGTAAACCATGGTCCCAAGGATATAAAAAGCACTGAAATGCTGAAATTGAGTACTGAAAAGTCTATGTACTTTCTCGCAGCACAACTCTCACTGACAAACTCACTCGATCAGAGGCAGTTCAAGCAAAGTGAGGCTTCTGGTTTTGCTCACTCTACAATCTGTTTTAAAATTATGCATTGATTTGTATTTTCAAAAGAAAGAAAACAGACAGGAAGAGCAGACTTAGCAGTAAGCTTAAGTTTCTTTAGGCTTCTATATAGGCAAGTATCAATACAGACATTATGTCCCTAAAACTAAGCTAGAGCAATTTACCTGGACCGTGTAAGGAGGAGGAAGGAGGATTTGAATATACTGCTGATTTAGGGGATGGGAAGGACAAGAAATCTTGAACTTAAATGTGTAGCACTACATGCATCACTGCTCTCAAGTGCAGTCCAAGATTCAAGGAAAATTTATTCACTGTAAACACAGTCAGCTTTTGTGAAAGGTTGCCCAGGGAGGCTGCACAGTATCCGACACTGGAGACTTTCAATACCTGACTGGATAAAGCCCTGACCAATGGCCTGACCTCAGAAATTGACCTACCCTGAGCAGGAGGTTAAGCTAGAGACCTCCTAAGGCCCCTCGCTGAATTTGCCTAGAAAAATCCTACAACCTAATAGAAAGAAGGACTTAATGTTCAGTGAGTGAACTAACATGCTTCTGGTGACTTTACTGTGCAGTGCCTGTTAGTACTGCAGAAACATATATACATATTTATATAAATGCAATTTACATATATATTTATTTATATTTATTCATGTGTATTTATAGATATTTACCTCTTTTAAAAGTCATCATACCACAGTGTCAAAATGGCACTCTCAGTACTCTAATGTATGCTATATATATATACTGTGATTTTTTCCCCATCTATAATGTCAGATCAATCGTATTCGCATACCTTCTCAAAATGATCACAGAAATTGCTGAGGAATCTAGCAGTTATGCAGGAAAAAAATATTTACTAAAAATAATTGTTGCAATTCTACATACTAAACAGCAGTTTTCTAAAATACATATGCCCGTGACAGCAGTATTTCGTATCAATGATTATATTTTCCTTAATGTGCTCTCAATTCTGTTAAATATGCATTTTTGGTTCTGGCTAAATAGATGGTTGAAGTGGCAGCAAATGGAAGCACCATGCCCTTCCAATTTTTTTGCTTCAAGAGTTTTTCTCTCTCCAGCTTCAAGAAATAGAGTCACTAAAATGGTTGCCCTGCTTTTTAACTGGGGGTTTTACAAAGATAGTGCAATTCTAGATCTGGTGTGCTGTTACTATTCATGTTACCATATTTTCATCGTGTTAATCTAACATCATTTCCAATACAGGGAGTGAAATTCTTCCCATTCTGGAGGAATGTGGATTTCAAAAAGTTAAAATATTTCTTTTCCTCTTCTCTCCACTGCCCACATTAAAAATAAGAACATGTTGATCCATCTTATTAGGTTATGATAATAAAGCAACAGATTCTGGTCTGTAATTTAAATATTTGCTCTTAGCAAAACATGTTACTCAGCAAGTTTCAAAATAGTGTTGTAACACTGTAATTCAGACGGTCAAAAAAAAAAAAGTCCAAATATTTCTTCCTGTTTTTCTCCTCAATGACGTATTTCTAACAGTCACATTTCCTGGTTTGAAGGTGTACGGTTTTGTTAAGGTGAAAAACAAAATAAGGACCAAATGGTGGAACGAGGAGCTGAAGAAAAAACCATAAATCTTCTATTTTATTACCAGCTGAAGAATTTACTTTGGTGTCTCACTTATAACGGATTTTTTTTTGTTGCTAATGAAATAGATGGAGTCCAGGTGAAAATCCATTGGTCTACAATCTATTTCCACATTTACAACTTAGGACATGCACACTGAGCAATACGTACATAGGAACTAACCCATTGGTTTGTGTTATTCTGGATCCAGTAGGCATTTGCCTGAATTAAAATGCTATGAGAATATGGTGAATCGATGTGGTTAATGGTACCACAATTAAAGGTGTAATCAATTTTGAATTATTCTCACAACAAACCAAAACACAAAGAAAAAGTAATTAAAACAGCAAGTTGCATGACTTCGCAGATGAATGTTTTAGAATAAAGTAGTTAAAAATCTCAAGATTAGGAATAGTTTTCCCAGTAATCTCTTAATTTAGACAATTTAAATGACAGTTAAAATGGACCAAAGATTAAAGATAATTGATATCATAAAGCTATAAATGCTGCAACTTATTACATAATAACCTTTATGAACTCTCAATTCAATAAATTGTTTGATATAAATGGTAATTCAAATTATACTCTAAATTGCTTTCTACTTGCTAACAAGTACTACTTACTTTATAATGTAAACCTCTTGGGCAGAATATGCAGGACAGCATAAATGGTACTCCTTCCTTTGACTAAAATCATATCTTGGAGTTTTATACAATTTATAATTTCACACAGCTTTCTCAAAGTTTTTTCTGTGTGCGTGTTCTACAGACAATGTTTACACCTGCAGTAGGGTTTTGCTCTCACAGAGGATAATACAATAAATGACTTCAAGCAAGCAATTCAAACTCAACTTCACTGATGGGACATACCTTCTATAGCAAGTGAATACAAACCTTCAGCATAACTCTAATGTAGCGAAACTTTGCGAAACGAACCATCCCTGAAAATTATATAAGGCAACACTACCCCAGAAGAAACTTAGGGAGTAAAATGGATTTTAGGGTGCTCGCAATGTTAGTTGTGCCCTATTAAAGGATCAAAGCTACCCCATCCAGCCTCATTCTCAAAGAGGAAAGGGTAGGATGCTTTTACAAGTAGAATGAGAAGGTGACCATCAGTGAAGCAGTAAATCTGAACAAAAATTGCAATAAATACATTTGAAATTACCTAGCTGAAGCTCAAACTTAAATGACAATTTAGGATGAGGCCTAACTTGAAGACTTGCGATTAATTTTTTGTTCTGACACATATTTCCTGTGTGATCCTGAAGATCTTTTCCAGCCTGAGCTGTGATTCTGTGATAGTATTTAGGCCAGATCTTCATGGTGTAAAGCATCTGGCAGTAGCATCTTGCTACACCAGCATGACTGTCTATGAGGCTGTGTAAACAAGAAGTAAGCTTCCTGAAAAAGAGTATTTCTCATTTTCTTTGTTTTTTTTTCTTTAACTGCTATCTTCTTGACAGCACAGAACTCCAACAGCTAAGCTGTCCCAACTAAAAGAACAGCAGCCACTAACACAAATGTTTTTAGATTCACTCTGGCACCAGGAATTTCATAGCATGCAGGTTATAACAAAGCCTTATCAAATCTGTAAGATGAACAGAAAGGCAATTCCTTGTTCTGCAAGAGAATGAATACAACAAACGTCAGTTATATGCTCATTATCTGTTTATCTGAATAATCCAATAGTATTTTAGACAGTTAAAGGGTAAAACTCTGGAGATGAAACTGTATGTTATAACCTTTCCTGTTCTGCCACTGTCCATCTGTTCTTTCCTTGCACTGAACCTGCTCTGAGGATAAAGAATTCAGAACGAAGCAGCCCTCACCTACAGTCTACAAGATCAGCTCCCTAAGCACCATTACGTTTTAAGCAAAGCCTTCCTTTGGCTCCTGTCTCATAGGATAGGACTGTCAAGGTACTGACACTGCCCTCTTCCAGTTAAAGGAGAGGCAAGAAGCAATTTTGTTAGTTTGCTGCAGCCAGGAGTGAGGAATTTCATATTTAATAACGCAATCACTGAGTTAAGACTGAAACAACAAAAACAAGTGAGTCATATACATGGCAGGACAGGACGCTTACAAGTAGTGAATAATATGTCTAAAATAATTCCCTTCCCACAAAAGAAAACCCTGTTTTTCATTTCTTATCTTGAAGAAAATATTGTCAAGCAGTTCAAGTGAAAACCCATTCATCAGCTGGCACAGTTTGGAGAAACTATTAAACCATCAGTATGGTTCAATCACACTAGAAAGGACTTTATAACAAAGAAAACCTCAGAGGAACCTGCCCTCCTCCAAAAAAAATAACTAGGAACAGTACTTTGAAAGAAGTAGCATATTTCATATTTCTTCTAATTAAATACCGTTATAGCTCTTGGTTTTGTTTTTTTCTCTAAATTATACTACAGGAACACCCTGAGTCCTGCTAGATTTAGAGATGTGCACATTCTTGTAATACTCACAATACAGAAAGCCTGTTTTCTTACTTTATAATCAAAAGTAGCCCTCCTCTTTGCATCATTAGAAGCTATGGGAGAGAGAGATATCCAAGTCTTTCCTAGTTTTCCCCGAGGAAAGGGAAGCTTCTTAGCATACCAATAGCTCTTTCTTTTCTCCCATAAGTACAGGCAGCATGCAGTAGTAACTGTGAAAAGCTCCTAGAAATCCTGACCTACCTGAAAAAGTACAAACTTTTACTTGCTCGCATGTATGCAGTACAAAAAAACTAATCCATTTGTTAAAGTCTCTCACTCGTAAAGGCAACATTCACCTGCACCACTGCTATGCAAAATGTTAGTCCTGTTCTTGTATCAATCTTGTATCAGCCAAGCCTACGCACCTAAGCAGAGAAATCAAGTTCCAGGATCCTCCTCTTGTGCCTCTTCGAGGCAATGTACAAAAGAAGGAGCAAAGGCAGATAATCCATTTTAGACTGCCAAAGTTGGGGAATAAGTCAAGGAATGTTTACTTGCATTTGACAGAGATGGAAGCCAGAAAGGCTGGTGCAGTTCCCATCCATTGCAGCACTTCTTACTTCTTTAGCTGAAGATACTGTCGCAGCAGTGAGCTGGTTGCCCGAGAGATTCAGTGAGGATGGCTGCAGGAGAGAGGCAGTAGCTCCAGGGCTGGTACATTAAGCTCCTTTCTAGCTTTCTATACAAAGCACAGCACTATAAGGGCTGCTATGGGGAAAATTAATCTCACTCAGCCCCAATAACAACACCGAAGTAAACATGCACCTCATTCAGCTATCTTCACTTTAGAATGTAAATGCTACCAGTCAAATGACATATGGGTAGGGTACCGACCCTCTCAGTTTAATCAGCTACTACATATAAGGTCCAGAATGCAGGATGTCAGCCCCCTCTTTCCTTACTGGGCCTACAGCTCTCTGCATTTCACAGGCTCCTTAAATTTTCTTTTCTTATATTGAGATACAACTGCTTACCTAAAGCTCATCCAGCCTCTCTTCATATGCATGAAGGGCTTTCCTTTTATTGCACTGAGGACCATATTTGCTGAGTATCTAAACACTGGCACCAATTTTCATCTTAAAGCTGGACAGAAATGGCTTTCCATACTCTACATTGGTGTATTTATTAGGGCACTTGGAGGATTGCTTCTCAAAGTGTGCGGTTTCTACTCTCTCTAATTGCCAACAGGAGGAAGGTCACAAGGAAAAGTGAATGTGTCTGTGCCTTTCTGTCTTTGCATGTCACAGGTGTGAATAAAAGAATAAATATGTGTAAAAGTAGTGTTGGGAGCAGCCTAACATTTCCTCAGCCTACAGTTTTGAGATACACTATTTTTTTTTGAGAAGTTTTAAATATTCTGTCAGAGTTTGTGTGTGGTTCACAGAGATGTCTTGGGATTCTAATTGTGCTGGAAGCAAGTGAGAGATGCTCTCAAGGAAATCAGGAGCATGGAATTAACACGGGATGCCAATAAACATCAGCTTTCTTGTGGCAAATTGCAGCTTTTTGCCTGAAGCCTGTGCACCCTGACACCCTTTGAAATACACAACATAGATGTGTGAGCCCTTCTTGTGAAGACAAAGATGCCAGATATAGAGAGCAAGTTCATAAACTCTTACGAGTATGCCATCAGCAGCCATAATCTCTGGAAGCCATTTTCAAAAACCTTTTGTGATCTGGTTGGTTATTTCTTGTCATAAAGACCTGTAATCACAGATTTGTAGACATGTATCTGTGTGTTTATATATGTATAAAAGCTCATTCATTTTTTTCTCTGTATCAGCAATACTCAATGCTAACTCCTTTTAAAGGCAAAAAGAAGAAAACTCATGTTCACAGTACTGGATTGTATGAAGATTTAACTGTCAATGCACTTCATCAGGATAGTTGTAGAGCTTTCTATTCCTAGGAAATATATATACCCAGAGAACTATCTTTCTCAGATGCATGGAATTACAGATTTTTTTCAGTGCATCCAATAATTCTCACTGATGCAGCGCATATTACTTCATCAGGATTTCGTAAGCAATACAAGATTACCAAATTTCCTTCTCCTGTCTCTCCTTTATTGAAAGTAATTGCTATTCTGCAAAATGATCCAGTGATTCTTGTATTCTTTAGAGCAAGAACTCTCGTTCTCTGATTTATTCTTTTTGGTTAATTAAGGTGAGAAGAGGTGTAAACAGTTCTGCTTGAAAGCTGCGTCACCAGCATCTCTGGCAACTGCAGAGGTATCAAACCATGAGGTGTACAGTCCCTGCAATCCCTGGAATCCATAAAGCTTGCAGATTCACCCTCCTAGCTGCAAGAGAAGTCAAGGTTTAATGCCTTTCTACCTTTGTCATGGGTTTCTACTATGTTTGCTTACGTTAGGGATTTGTGGCCGTAGTACTGAATGATAAGACAGTAGAGAGAACACTCAAAGTAATGCAAAACTTCTCATGACTTGGACACATTTCGACTGAGTAGGCAAACAGTCAGCCTTATTCTGAAAGCACGTCCTGATGTACTGAGTTGAACAAGGAGCATTTAAAAGCCACACTTCCACTGTAACAAATCAGGCATAAGAGTGTAGAACAAGTTATTGCATACATTATCCCCATGACAAAAAGTTTCAAAATGAAATCAGTATGCCAGTTTTCATCTAGAGCCTCTTCCTCAAATAATTTGTCCTGGTTTTGTTTTCAGATTACTGTAGATATGCAAACTAATTTTAGGCATATAATCCCTCCATTTTTCTTCCTATAAAGTATGCTTGTGTCTAAGTAATATCTAAACCATAACTACTTCTAAACCTTTAATTTTTAGTGAGCTCTGTCATCTTGTTTATACATCTCTCTCTTCTAAATGAAAGTTAAACAACATTTACAGCAAGCTCTCCCCACTCTGTACAAGTAGATACATATATGCCATAAGAAAAAGTCTACCTTTTGTATCCTAGTAACAACTGCAAAATATTTTGATTTCTAAACTTCATAGAAATTTGCCTTATAACATTCTCAAACCAAACACAGGCAAAAAAACCTAACTAGATGTTTATTTACCTCATGTGTGTGCACATAATCACAACTTCAAAGAGTTAAAACCTGGTAGATCACTTTCTTTCCTGTATTATTTGAATGCTTAATAAAAATATCTAGTCTAATTCACATCATGGGCAATACTAATACCTATGTATAGATTTTAAAGAGTATGAAGTTTGTATTTGTGTGTTTATGTAAAGTACATGCTGAAAATGACTGAAAATAGACTGTGTAGAGTCAAACTGAAGTCCAAAAATAGTTTACGGAAGTTCTGTTTCTCTCACCCCAATCTCATAGAACCATTTTTGGAGAAAGTCCTGCAATGTGTGTTGTGGGTTTTCTTTTTATAGTGTTTTGGGGTATGTTTTTTTTTATTCTCAGATCTGTCCTAAGCAAATTAACAGCTGCAATGAACCATTTCAATGTGTGGAAGATGTGAGGGAATGCGTGTCTTCTGTAAGCTCGGCTGAATCACTTGCAGTGGATGTTGGCAGCTGTCTTCTGCCATGACAAACCTCTGTACAGGACAGTTGGTTAGCTATTCACATCAGGTGGGGCTACTTCCAATTCATGGACGTTAAGTTTGGAAAACACAAAGTGTTTTCCTAAACACTAACTCTGTCCTCCCTACCTTAGCATCTTCATATCAACTCTTTCTTATTACTCAAACTACTCATCACAGCATTTAAGGTCACTTAAAGATTTTCCTCTGCTTCTCTATCGTCTTTACCTGATGGAGCGGGTCCAGAGGAGGGCCACGAAGATGATCAGGGGGCTGGAGCACCTCTCCTACAAGGACAGGCTGAGGGAGCTTGGCTTGTTCAGTCTGGAGAAGAGAAGGCTCTGGGGAGACCTAACAGCCACCTTCTAGTACCTGAAGGGAGCTGACATAAAGACTGGAGAGGGCCTGTTTACAAAGGCCTGGAGTGAAAGGATGAGGGGCAATGGGTTTAAATTAGAAAGGAGGGGATTTAGATCAGAAATAAGGAGGAAGTTCTTTCCCACGAGAGTGGTGGAGCACTGGAACAGGGTGCCCAGGGAGGTGGTTGAGGCCCCATCCCTGGAGACATTCAAGGTGGGGCTTGACGGAGCTCTGAGCACCCTGCTCTAGTTGAGGATGTCCCTGCTCTCAGCAGGGGGGTTGGACCTCTGGAAGTCCCTTCCAACCCAGACATTTCTATGATTCTATGTTTCTCACTGTCAAAAGGCCATATGCAGCCTGTCCCATTTCCAGGACAGAGGTCTATATTGTTTACTTGCTGTATTTTCCAATAAATGTGATGCTTCCTCCTTATCTTCTCCCAATGAGGAGCTAAAGCAGAAATGTACATAGACCCTTCTAAAATTATTATTTAATCATTTCCTGCCTTTCAGAATATATCCACTATCACCTTTTTAGATTTCAATTATAAGCTCTTGAAGTAACTTAATTTTTAGTTTGTGCTTGTGCTTAAGACAGTAATGTGCTTCATGACTGTTTTTAACAGTAATAATAACACATTGCACTAAAATATTACTTCATGGACATCCAAAGATACTTGAATGCATGTGTGAGTAGTGAGCTGAATAAGAAGTGTTTTTCAAATGCTAGTATGAATAAATCTTTTACCTTCATTTTATGAATATAAACTTAAATGCAAACATGTGTAGGGTCAATAATAGAGATGTATAAACATTAGACACCCTCTCCAATACTTAATTATGTTGGATGAGTTTGATAATTTCTTATATATAGAACAGTAGCATTGTAATTCATATATTTTTGTTCATTAAATTATATTTTCTAGAACAACCTATTTTAATGAATGTTGTGTTAACCCTGCAGTTCCTTTCTACAATGGAAACTTTATAATGAATTATATATCAAATACTGATAGCGAGAAAGAGAATTTCCCTTCTCAGTATTTCCAAGTTTCTCATATTTTTTTTTAAAGTTCAAGTCAAAAGTCATATTTAGTGTACGGATCCCTGGCTCCAATATTTAGCTGAACTTGAGCAGAAAGGGAGAAACAAAAGAATCTCACCACAGATTAACTTCTTTCATTGAAACTCTGATACTATGCGAGTCCTGTGTACTCACCTGTTGGAGGCTGAAATGTGGAATAGCTTTTACTTCAGTTAGGAGAAAGCTTTGCAAAGAACAATGTGAATTATACTTAAAATGTGAAATTTTCATCTAAAAGGCGGAATCTCATTGTAATTGAACAAACAGTGATGTAAGAGCCTCAGTACACAAATGAGTCAATGCAAAAAGAGATCCCCACAATCAGCCTGCAGTGAGCATGTAGATATAGTCCAACAAACATTTGCTCAGATCTTATTGCAAATTGGGTTACCATTGCTAGTGATCACTGCATTTACAGACACCCCTAAAGTTCATGCATAAAACACACTGGCATCTGTTACATTTATGATTTACAGAGGGATTTTTCTTTAGTTCTCTACACAAAAGTTCTAGTTCTTATTTGACAGACAGTAGCTTATAAGGAATAAACAACCAACATAAGTGCAGCTGTTCTGAATAGAAAAAAGTTTTTGTACATTCTTCTATGACAGGGCATGTGGTCAGCCATGATTAAAGGACATCATGTTTGCAGACCTTTTTTTAAATTACTCATTTTACTCAAAATACATGAAGACTTATAAAAGGCTAAACCAAATGGAACAGCAGCAAGCCAGGAAATAAACTGCTCTTTAAGTTCCCTATAGGTATTAAAAATGGGGAACTGTTGTTAAGAGAATGTTTACTTATCCCAGTAGGTTCACGAGAGGTTCATCAAACATTAAACACTAGAAATGACTATTTATTACAACTGGAAAGTCTATTTGGCAAGGACAACGAAAATTACTTCTACAGTGGCTGCAATTTTAATTTCATCCTTCAGCATACATGTTAAATTGCATTCCACACAGGTTTCTGTTCATTTCATATCACAATAAAAAGAACACACCCAACATTCCTGTACAGCAGACACTGCAGATCAGAGCTTGTCATGCCTTGAAGGTAGAAAGTCATTGAACAAAACATTACAGGGAAGGAAACTCAGCTCTGTCCTTATGTATCAGTTCTTAGTGTCATCAAACCATAGTTTAACATTTGTGAAGAAAAATATTTTGCTTTGTTTACCTGTCATATTCACATTTGCTTTACATGTAGTATACATGTCACAAACCAAAAAGCATGGTAGAGGCTGTGGCTACAATGCCCACAGGAAGACTCTCACCCCATATGAACAAGTCAGACTGATAATTTATGAGATGGCTTTTTTAACTCTGTATTACTAATCATGTTTTCCTGACGTACTCTTAACTTTCGGTTGTATCACTTCTACCTGTTTTCCACTATCTGTATCTCTTAATTCCCTTCTCATGTTACCTCTTTACACTTTCATACATATTATTCACACAAGTAGAGTATATGTGATTATGCAAAAGCTAAAAGGAAAAGAAAACTGGGAAAGTATACATAAAAAGAAAAATCTGAGACAAATATTTTAAAATCCCTCGCAGTTAGGAGTATAATATTAAAAGCATAAAAGCAAAATTGTATATTCAGAAATCCTGAAGTAGAATGAACAGTGTTACAGGGAATGAAAACATGAGCAGGAGACAATGTGATCCTCTTATGAGAAAAGCACACCTCATTCAGACATATTCAGACCAGCAGCACAAAGCCAGATTGCTGAGTTGCCAGAGGTGTCAGCTGAAATAGTGTCCAGATTTATCTCTAGCACCTGTTAGATAGATATAGGCAGAGACAAAGATAATATTCAGAGCAAGAGGAAAAATAAAACATGAACTATGATAAGAGACTGAGTAATACAAATTTCTTTAATCTTGACAAGACTGGTCTGACAGGAGATGTGATAAGAAACACCTAAGAGATCATCAGATGATCAGGTGTTCCTTAAGTCCATCAATGGCTGGCAAGATTCATGTTACAGAATCAGGGAATCATTAGGGTTGGGAAGGACCTCTAGGATCATCAAGTCCAACCTTCATCCCAGCATCTCTCTATCCACTAGACCATCGCCTCAAGTGCTACGCCTACTCATTGTTTAAACCCCTCCAGGGATGGTGATTCCACTACCTCCCTGGGCAGCCTGTTCCAGTGCAAAACCCCTCTCTCAGTAAAGAATTTCTTCCTAATATCCAATCTAAACCTCCCCTGACACAACTTGAGGTCATTTTGTCTCATTTTATTACTAGTAATTTGGGAGAAGAGACCAACACCAGCCTCGCTACAACCTCCTTTTAGGTAGTTGTAAAAAAACCAAATCATACTATGTACAGGATTGCAACAGATGATCAGGGAAATCTCTGAAATCCTCATGCACGCACTTCAGGAAGAGCACAAATGTCTAGCAAGCCTGAGCTTGGTCTATCTACACCTTGCCTCGAGCAGGACAATGGCTCAGAAACAATCCCACTGTGATCCCTTCCAACTTTGCTTTTCCATGATTGCATTACACAGCATCTATCTGGTAACCTCATTTTTTCTAGAAAACATGTAAAATTACACTGAGGGAAATGCTGAATTCTAGAAACAAATTAATTCTAAATAATTTTGAAATCTGCACTATTGACTAGCTATGTCCCAAACTCTTATGTATACATAACCAAGTTCCTTTTTGCTCAGTGATTATTTCTCCATTTGTACATTTTACCTCTTTAGATTTATTCTATTAATGCTGTAACAAAAATCAGTAATTGTATACCTGTGTATGTAAATAGAAAATATTGATAGAAAAATGTTTTGGTTTGGTTTTTTTATGCATAAGAACATGAAAACTAAAGAAACTACTTCAGTGTTGGGCTTTAATTTAGCTACTTTCTCTTGAAGAAATGTAAGCGGTCATGGGGTTTCAATAAATGTTGGTTCCTTGGAAGCAACAAAAATTCTTTTGGCAGTATGATTTACCATTTCTTTGAAGCATCAAAATAGTATGTAATACAACCCATTTAAGAAGATGGTTTTAGCATCATTTGTAAAATAAAAGTAGGTGTATTTCTGCCATGCTCTACTTTTTCAATCTCTACAGATGCTATATAAAATGGATCCTTCAAAGATGGTTTAAAAGCAGACTACCTCATTCCATTTCTAATAGGCTCCCATGAGATTTTGTGCTGCTTATAGCACAAATGAATCTATTAAAATAGAAGAGGTTGAATTTTAAGGCACCACTATAAAGAACTGCCTTAGCCTGGTGAATGGTGTTATTAAAAAAAAAAAAATTAAAAAAATAATCTTCAAACCAGTCTATTTATATTATAATGAATAAATATATCTTTTCCTTTGTATATCCAATTCCTTCTCAGCCCTTTCCTCGACACATTTAAAAAGAAAAAGAAGAAAATAAGGAAAGATGAAATCTGCCAATCAATAAACCCATAGTATTAGCAAGTCTAGGACGCTGTAGGGCAAATCTCATTCTCCCAAAGACTGCTAGTAAATCAATCAACTTCCATTAAGCCTGAAAGAGCTTCAGTTATAACACTGTCACTGTTCACAGATGTGTCCAAATTATCTCGAACTGATCTGGTCAACTAGATCAAGCCTTTTGATATATGTGTATATATATAATTACATCGATTTGAACTTTCTAACACAATAAGACTGGCACTCTGTAACAGAAAGGAGAGAAAAAATCATAGAATGGCTTTAGTTGGAAGGGACCTTACAGATCATCTACTTCCACCCTGCCATGCTCAGAGCCTCATCCAACCTGGTCTTAAAACAGTTCGAGGGATGAGCAGTCTACCACCTCTCTGGGCAACCCGTTCCAGCGTCTCACCACCCTCGTAGTAATGAACTTGTTCCTAATGTCTAATCTAAATCCACCCTGCTCTAGTTTAAAACCGTTGCCCCTCATCCTATCACCACGTGCCCTTGTAAAAAGTCTCTCCCCAGATTTTCTGTAGGGCCCCTTTAGGTACTGGAAGGCTGTTATAAAGTCTCCCCAGAGTCTTCTCTTTCCTGACTGAACAGACCCGACTCCCTTAGCCTGTGCTCACAGGAGAGGTGCTGCAGCCCTCTTATCATCTTTGTGGCCCTGCTCTGGACCCTATAAGTCAAATAGATCCATGTCCTTCTTGCACTGGGGGCTCCAGAGCTGGATGCAGCACTCCAGGAAGGGTCTCACGAGAGCAGAGTAGAGGGGTGGAATCACCTCCCTTGACCTGCTAGCCACATGTCTTTTGATGCAACCAACTGGGTTGGCTTTTTGGGATGCCATGGTGACTTATGTTCTTAACCAGGCCTTTTAGTCTTCCTTGTAATATTTTAAAGAAGTCTAAGGAAGGCTTTGATTATGGCCTCAATCCTGCAAGCAGAACTGAGCAGATTCACACTGACTTATGGGGATTTCCCTCTGAGTGCACGCTGCTGCTTCTCCTTTCCCATTACTTCTCTGTCTGGCACATTCACATCCTGTAAAGCTACAAAGTCAAAGCACCTGCACAAGAAAGGAAGAGCCACAAGCTAACTAATGCTGTGCTAATCATAGCCATTTACAAATACTGCTTTACCTTACTATTATATTTAAAGAAGGTGAGTGGGTTTGTTTTTTTAATTTCTTTCAAAAGCATAATCTTAAAAGAGTTGTAAAACCTTTTACAGAGGCATTGATCATTCTAATTCTCACATATACCCTTTTTACAAAAGGCCAGTTGAAAACTTACACACCGAAACACACTTTTCTGCTTGTATTTATACTTAAAATATTTTCTCCCTCAGTCTCTATTTTTCTGTTCACCAATTCAGGAATACTGGGTGTTTCTGATGGTTTCATGTAGAATATATGGAACTAATTACAGAACACAGACATGAAAAACTGTGGTTTTCTAAGCTTAATTAATTGTGGTTTCACAGGCTGCTATTCATTGCAATCTAGGAAGTGGTTAGATGTGGGGTTTATTATCAGTTTAAATAAAGAGCCAAAGTGTGAGGCAGCATTGGTTCCACCTGAATTTTCCAGCCCATAAAAATATGATTTTCTATGAACTGCAGCCATTGTTTCCATTTTGTTGAACCCAACACAACACAAAATTATTTTCTGCGCTAGCCTACTAGACGGAAAGATACTGGCTAACCACAAGTTTATCCCCTGATCAAGACAGAAAGTGCTTCAAAACCATCTGATTGTAAATGTTCATTTTGAGGCTTGACAAAGCACAGTTTCACAAATAAGCCAGATAAGAAGATAAATTTAGATGATATTAAAAAGGCATTATTTACAAGCATTGATCACTGAGTATATATCAGCTTTTTTTCCTGGGCATGAGTGACAGACATTACAATCTGCCACAGGAGAGGAGAAAAAAGAAGGGGTGGAAAGGAAGCAACTTCGCAAGGAAAAACTGGTCAAGAACACTCGCTGAAGTGATTTCTGTGGCTACTTCTGGTTAGATTTCTTCCACATGCCCTGTACAGTGAAGCCCCATGAGATGCTCTGTTTGTTAAGTAAGAAGAGGAACTCATTCTGAAGGTTCTCATTAGCAAAAAAGTTAAACGTAATTGAGATATACCGCATAAATTAACACTTATGAAGACATGTCAAACAAGTCAGGTAAATGGACTGTGATGACTGCTGTGCTTTGCTGAAGAAAGAGTCGATCCAGTATTTGGAGAAAATCCACTTTGTTTAAACATTTATACATTTAAGATACCCAAAAGCCAAAAAGATAGTATTATGATGTTCTTAGACTTCTTCCACTATTTACTGTTTAATTTGAAGCTGTTTTGTGTCTTTCAGATTATCTGGGGAATCCCACTGGACAAACATAAGGTTTCGAATGAAGAAATTAAGATGTGTGAGCACAAACCCCTGGAATGGGAGGGGAGACAAAATGTCATTCTAAGTACATCACACCATAAACTTAATATAATTAATAATACAAAATTCCCTTTGTAAGTTCTGATTCCAGGTAAAAAGTCAGAAGAGGACATTTTGCTATTTAACAATTAAGTTTATAGTCTCTCCTCAAACAATATATTAGTATTAGACACAGATTACCTCAGAAACTATTATGTGTTGTAAAAGAGAATGCTGAGAAATGAGGATGTTTCAGCAAGCAACTAAAATACTGACACCTCTCATGTATTTCTCACGCTATTCCACTTCTCCCACAGAAAATTAAACCATTTTTTTTTGAGATAAACACCGATTGTGATCTCAGAATGATAACATCAATACTGTTTTGAACCCAATTACCATCAAAGTTAAATTCTTCCAGGCAATCTTTACTTCATTGCCAAAACTGGTCCATGCTGTATAATTCACTCAATTAGGGAATTAGAGGAATGGGTATCAACTGTGAAATAAGATCTCACTGGGAAGAACATTATTCTTAGTGTAATAAATGAAACAATCATTTGCCAATTAATTTATGAATATATTAAAAAAAAAACCAAAACAACAAACCAAGCAATGATCTATATAAATTTGAATAATGTGGCCATTATTTTGATGATGTGGTCACTGTTCTTCAGATTCCAATACCTAATATTCCTGTTGAAGAGAATGCGAATGGCTTGTTTAAAAATCTGTCCGTCAGTCACACTCTGTATGACAAAGAAGAACTAGAATCAAAACATCCAGAGACTTCAAAAGCCTATAAATTGGAAAGTATAAGATTATCTATTATTGTAATTTCAATTATCACTATATGAACAGAAGTAAGGAATATTAACATTGCATACAATAATAAATCCAAGTTGATGGATTGTTAGAATTTTAAAATACAGTTATTCTCCCGACAAAAAACCCCACAGGAATACCATGAGAGTGGTGGAGCACTGGAACAGGGTGCCCAAGGAGGTGGTTGAGGCTTCATCCCTGGAGACATTCAAGGTGGGGCTTGACGGAGCTCTGAGCAACCTGCTCTAGTTGAGGATGTCCCTGCTCTCAGCAGAGGGATTGGACTAGATGACCTCTGGAGGTCCTTTCCAACCCAGACATTTCTATGTAATACCACTTGTAAACACAGTGATCCAACCAAGACAATTAGCACCATAACTATTGCCAGCTACCCCCCACCCCAGGCAACCTGACTATTATTTTCTGTTTCCTCTAAACTTCAATGCATGGCAGAAAATAGAAAAGAGCTGCCATCCCTTTTCTGCAGCAGAAATTATCAGTGGAAGGTATAAGTGCCTTCCTGCAAAGAAACCGGGGCTTATGAGAGCAATTCAGACTGGAAGAGGGGAGATTTAGATTAGAAATTAGAAAGAAGTTCTTCCCTCTGAGGGTGGTGAGACCCTGGAACAGGTTGCCCAGGGAAGTTGTGGATGCTCCATCATCATATGTGTTTAAACACAAGTAGGATAGGCCCTTGTGCAGCCTGGTTTAGTGGGAAGTGTCCTTGCCCATAGCACAGCAGTTGGAACGTGGTGATCTTTTAAGGTCCCTTCCAACCCAAACCATTCTATGATTCTATGACAGACTGTTATTGGATACAGAACACTGTATGTGACAAAGTCAGATCAGGCTATAAAATATCCATACTGAAAAGTTCACATTCAGTGCCCTGTGCAAGACATGTTTCTTACTGGTTCTCTTTGGGGAATGTCTAACTGCTCGATTAGGATACTAGTTTTCTAGAAAATGAGGCAATAAAGGACAAAAATGTAAAGTGTGACTACATAAACCAGTGGACATAGCGTCTCAGAGAATAATCACAAGAGTCACTGTAAGCGTATCTATTATCTAAATTCAAAACTGCAAAACCCCTTCACTATAACATATAAACATTGTTTTAAAGTCTCTTCTGTTTTGTCTTAATTCTAAGAAAATCTATAAATAAAATCTCAACTACATAGAGGTTATGTTCTAGTAGCTCGCAAAAGGAAGAGCTGAGTTTTACTTTGCTCTTTTGTTATGACCTCACATCAAAGTTGTTCTTAGCCTTTTAGTCAAGCAGGAATATAGCACTGCTCTGAAGTACATAAGCAGAACAGTTTGGCTGGCTACGGCAGAGCAGAAGGCTGCTGTGAAGTTGGCAGTTACCCAAAGACCTACACTTGTGCTTTGCCACCTTACAGGAGGCTTTGCACAAGGTTCAGGTCTACCTGTCTCTTACATTTGCAAAGTTTCAAGCATTCAATCCAATCAGCTGTATTGTATCAAAAGTGTTCCTTAAGTTCTAATATTTTTAGATAAGTTCTGTTAGCAAAGTAGTAAATTACCTCTAAATTTTATATTGTCTTTCATCCACATAAGTACCTAGCTGTAAAAGTAATTAATTTATTATTATTATTAATGATGATTTGGAACATAACTAAAAAACTCTCTGACAGTTTTTCATTTGTCTTTGTACTGTTGACTATCTAGCTTTGATTTTTGGTGAAAATTTGGGCTGTAACCAGCAAACAGTTTCAAAACACTCTTATGAACTCTAATTCTACATTTATGTTGCATCAAAAGATGTACTGCTGTTTTAAGCACCTAAATGTAAGGTTTGGTTTGTTTTTTTTTTCCTACATGAAAGGTGCCTATGGCTTTCTTAAGCAGAAAGGCAATTATAAAAAAGTAAATACAGTATTTCAAGTTACATATATTGACAGCGTGCAAAGAAGAAGAGATCAAGGACAGAATTTACTTTGACTAAATGACAAGTGCTCCAAGCCAAAAAGGCATTACACGGATGATTCAAGAACGGGAAGCATTTTATTATTAACTTTTGATTACCCAGAACACATCACATTGAAAAGCCTAAAGACAAATATGCACACACAAGTCAGAAGAGTTCAGAAGATCAGAATGATTTTCAGAAGATAAGCAGGGGCAACCCTATTTTAACAGCTTACATATTAAAAGCCTACACATGTGTCTAATTGTCCTTCCAGTTAGCAAGGTCAAAATGATTTGGTATTTGTCCTTTTCCCCCAAGAAAGACAGGTGATGATGTCTGAGGGATAATTTGGCTCAACTTTGTTATCCTGCTCTCCTTGGCTACCTAGTAATTTTGGTCACGTCAGCCAGCAGGGAAGTTCAAGGCCAGTTGCACAGAATTAGCAAAAATTGTTTACAAAACAATTTTAGATGCTTTAAAGTCTCAAAAATAGAGACCTTTTTACATTTACATGCAGGTACAATAAGAAAAAAAAAAAAACAACCTGAAAATAAGACATCTGAAAATTCCAATTTAAGAAACCATATTTGCTATGCCAACTATTCACAAAGCCATGAGGATGCTGATTTCTAACAAAATTGCCTTAGCCCATCACCTGTCTTGTTAAAGGTGGTCATGCTGTTTAAAGGGTATTTGTCACACTTAAAAGCTTATAACAAGGGATGTCTACCAAGAAACACTTAAGTAAGTGCTACCAAAAGACACCAGGGCTCCATACTGGACAATAAAGTGTCAGAGTGATTTAATTATCTATACTACTACACTGAAATTTCCCTAACCATCTAACCATAGACTTACTCAGATGAGACCTGAGAACTGGAGAACTGGTTTAGGTCATGTCAGGGTAGAGGTATTATGGAGTTCTCCAAAGGAATGCTTTTGTAGCTGAGAGGGGAGGGCTGTTAGGAACCATCAACTTCACAATGTCTGTAGGATTACATGCAAAATTTCTTCCAAAGGCTGTGCCACCTACTTTCACAACTCCACTTTTCAGGTGCCTTTGAACCTGGTCTTTCATGCACTAAATCACTCCCTACAATTTCAAGCCCAGCATTTTATTTCTCTTCATAAATGATTCTTACTATTTTTCTTCCAATGATTTATTGCCTAGCTCAAAAGGAGAGCGAAATGAATACTCAAGCAGCCTGAGCATTCTGCCTCTGGAAATGTCCTTTGCCAAAGAAATTGCACTCCATTTTCACATGCAACATTTTGTTTATTTAATTTTGGTTTTCATACAATCACAGTTCTTCAACAACATATGCTGGCTATCAGGAGGGAATGCGGAAGTGACCCTCCTGAATTCCTTCTCCATCAGTCTAGCCAGAGACAGTTGAAAGAAGAGATGCAGCAGCTTTGTGATTATCTAGAATTTCCCATGAAAACAAAACCAAAATCTTTTCAACAAAAGTCCTGGCTTCTTCGGTCAAACCTTTCATCATAATCATTAAAAAAGTTTTGAGTACTCATGAGAAGCTAACAAATGACAGCTTATGCTCCCCATCTGTAACACCAGAGGCCAGGTACTGCAAAGAAAAGACAGGTGCAAATTTTGGTATTCCCATAGTGCTTATTATCTAGCCCTTTTCAGAAACAAAAGGATTTCTCTTAACACCAGTATGAATACCCCACATTAATCTTTCCACAATCAAACCCTTACCCTGCAGCTACTACACAGTGTTATTACTCTGTCAAGACTTTTTCACCTGAATTGGGAGAGGTGCTTCCACCAGTCTGTGCAGTTAAGATTATACAGTCAGTCATCTACAAAAGCTGCTCCATAGCTGATTTGATCTAGGGCTGAACCCATCATTCCACTTCTCCCGTGCAATTCTGCTGTTCCTAAGAGTCTTTCAGATCTGGATCATATGTAAAAAAAACCCATAAAGAAGTTGCACTAACTCTCTTCTGTCACAAAGTCTTTACTTTTGTTCTTGTTTTCACTTTTTCCTGCCAGAATTATAGTAAGAAAAATGAGCATAGTACACACCACTGTAGTTACTGCCTGGTTTTTGGGAGTGACGCAACAGATAGGACTGGAGCATGAGTAAGATACTAATAATGCATAGGGATACAACACAAATGCAGCTAAACAGCACAACTGAAAATTACAGTGCTGACTGAAACCTGGTATCAAATGTTCATTTGCTTACGTTTTTCTCACTAGCAAGCATGTCAGACACAACTTCTCAGTATTTGAAACCACAAAAAAAATCTAGGACTGCGCCAGTTACACTGGGGATTGCTTTGAGAATGGGACTGAGTTACTTTATTTTGGAATTTGTAGAGAAGCCATCAGTGTGCTTTCTCCAAAAGCTGTGAATAACATGTTGATCGTGGAAACCGGGAAAAGGATAGTCAACTAGACAATTATGTAATACTTAAAACATAAAAAATAAAGATAAAGGTAGCCAAAAAAACCCCAAACCCTTCAGAGCTATAGTGACCTGGGAGAACAGGAAGGTGGTGTTTGGGTTGTTTTGGTTTTATTTTTGATTTATTTTGTTCTGTTTGTCTTGGGGGGATTTATTTGTTGAGGGTGGGGGCAGGGTGTGTTATATTTTTTTAAAGTAAAAAGTAGCTTATATAATAGTTAGTAAAGGATTAAATAATTACATGACTGAGATGCTGCACTCTTTAGAATAAATATGATCTAGAGACTGAACAAATAAATTTGAACCATGACTACATAATAATTTGAAAAGGCTAAAGGAACATTTGGGCATCATTGTGGAATATTTATGTTGAGGTAGCATCCAACAGCTCCAATTACATAGTGAGTTTACAATTTAACAGTGACACTTTCTTTACACATACATACCCTTCTCAAGCAAAGGAGTTTTGGAAGTTCCTTTTCTCTGAGGTGCCTTTACAATCTGATTTTTGCAAAGGATGTTGTGAAGACATGAAGTTTACCTGTGTTCAAGGGGTACGTGGACAATTATTTGCAAGGAACGCCTGCCAAATTACTAAATTGACAAAGCACACAGGCTCAGAGAATCCCCCTCTTCTCCAGAAAATAGCTGGTAAGCAGGAGACTACAGGATGGGTGAAGAATCACATCTACTTGTCCTCTTCCTAGTGCTGCCTACCATCTGTTTATGACCACCACTGATTGCAGGATCCTGGACTAGACAACCTTTGGTTTGATGCAAGGCAGTCGGACATTAGGGAAACTGGAAAGGCAACTGGAAATGCTTAGAAATTTGACAATACTGCTAACTCTGTTGAATAATGAATTTTCAAATTCATGTGTCAATACACATAACACATATTAAATGCTTTAATGTGTTGCTGCTGACTGATAAAGACTGACCAGCTTGATCTGAGCCTCATTCATTTGTAATGAATGAAGTTTTCGAAGTCAGATTTAAGAAGGAAGAGAGAATCTCTTTGAAGATCAGAAAAGTATCTTGATACAAGTAGAAAATAACATGTTTTATGCTAATATATATTGTTGCTACAGAGTGGCAGTATTATTCTTTTGTCAAATTCTTCTGTGCAATTGCTCTGAATAGACCTAATTCAGTCCTTCTTGGGTGAATGTAATGAACAAAAAAACCAACCAATAGACTCAAATACTACCGGAAAAAAAAGTTTATCACTTAGTTCAATGGTAGGCACTTCACTAAGTAAAAACCTCACTATCTGAAATGACATTCAAACTCTAATGTTAAAATGCAATTGAATTGAAATGTCAAAAGACATTCACTTATTTTTAAATCTTGTGGTTTGATATTTAACTGTTTTACTATAAGGATATAATCTCATAATGAGGATTCCCAGAAAATCCTCAATATTAAATGTAATGGTTGAAAGGTATTTTCATTAGTGCTATGTTCCCTGCTTACTAGCAAGTGTAAACTTCAATGTCTTGACTTAATGGTCAAGTGGAATGACAAAAGTAACACCGAAAAATAACTGCTGGGGTAAACCACAAGGCTGATAAATCACCCCAGTGCACCTTCCCCATGTATCTTATAGTCTCTTCCTTGCATCATTAATGAAGATTGGATTTTCTACATTACTGTTTTTACTGGAACGTTACTTGTTTTTTTGGGTTTTTTTCCTCATCAGTTGGCAAAATAAGCTCTTTCAGCTTGTTCCCAAACAGAAATAACGTCCCTTAAGATACACCAGCCAGGACACTCCCAGAGTCATGACATTCCAGACTTTTGAAATCTTTTGAACAAGACAAACCCACTTTCCTCTCTATCTCTAACTTCTCTTGTAGACTTTTTGAAAACAACAGAGCACCACAGAACATTAAGATTTACATGTACGAGATTTGTTGCAGAGCACTGTGACAAAGGAAATGATAGACCATGTAAAAGTAATACTCATTTTCAAATTAAATAAATATGCATACATAAACTTCCAATGAAAATGCTGAGGCACACTAATAAAGTTTCAAAATGAGAGTGCCTAACAAGATAAATATTTATTATGGAAACCTAATAAAAACCGTTAGTAATTTACAGATATTAAAGAAAAGAGTTTGTCTCATGTATTTGAAATATTTTTCCTGATATGTTTTCTAAACTTTTTTCACTCTTTAGGGCATTTAAATAGGTTAAACATTACTTGCACTGAATCAACCTACTATCTGCTTTCATGTGGGAGGAGAGGGTTAATATATGATCAACAACATAATTTGGGGAAAGGCACAAAAAGGGCTGCCTGCTATTTCTTGACAGTTGCAGTACCCCGGCTCTTGTTTATGGCAATAATTTCTGCTTGAAACGGGTTGCCAGAGTGATCTAACTTGTACATCATGCTGTCAACAACTTAAAGGAGAGCAGTTTTCACAAGCTCTTCTCTAACTCACTTGTTTTGATTTCCCCTCAATACTTTCTTTCAAAAATACAATTTGAATTTCCGTGAACGCTCCATAACCAGAATGAGTAATGCTACTTGTTGAATACGCCTGAAATTTTCAGCAAGAAAATCTACCAAAGTTGTTGAACATAGAAAAACCAAAGCATGACATTTGAGGTGTGGTAACATAATTGTATTTCATTTCGAAATTTTTCTTACTTATTTAGAAATACAAAAAGCAGCTGGGTTTTTTATATCTTTTGCCACAATGAAATTGCGTGAGATATATAATAAACTTCCAAAATCAATGAACTTAAAGCTTAATCAAATATACAATGAATTTGTAAAAAAATAAAATAAAGTGTGCTCAAGAAAACAAAATTACTTTGCCTGACACATAGTCAATGAAATAATTTCTGATTCTTTTCAGCCTGAGCCACAGTAAAAGTAACATCACAGAAAAAATGGTATATACTACATGAAAAATTACATTCAAATTTTGTCCAGAAGGAAAGAACCCTCTTCTTTCAGAGTACAGAACTTGCTATGGCATAAGCATATTCATTCCTTTTAAGAACTAAATGACAACCAGTTTAGTTCAAAATGCCTCTTCCTTTTAGAATCTCCAGAAATCCCCATTGACACCTCAGGTTGTCCAGGACAAAGTCACACTTCAATGGACTTCTGTGTGGGCCCATGAGTTTGCTAGATTAATTTCTAACCATGTCTCTCTGTAAGTCTGCTTCACATGCTGAAAACTTGCAATTATTTTACTATATCCGTGTGACAGAATCAAATATGGGTCACAGGAAAACAAGTTGTTATGAATTGATTAGGAAATACTCCTCAGAGGTTCTTTCTGCTTGAAAAGGTTGCTTCCTCCCCTCTCCCTAGTAGTCCCATGGATAACAGCCATCCTCAAGTTTTGTACTTTTTGTAGTTTTTTGCATGTATTTTGGGGTGATCTTTAATGTCTCAGTTAAGAAATTTAGAAGGAATTTCTCTTTAGACCTCAAGCACAAATTTAATGCAAAATGAAATCTCCAAGGAAAGAATTAGTCAAAAAAACCTCTCTGATTTACAATTAATTTTTCCCCAACAAAAAATCCCCTGTATGATTGAATTTGCACGCTGGAGCATCTTTAGGAGTTTGTTGATTTATCCAGGTTTACGTTTCACTTTATCTGATCAGCGCAAACTCTGAACATGGAGGTTTTGTTTTAGAGTCCTTCCCATCGTATGAAGGATTTTCACAGTCCTTTTTCCACTTCATGTAGCATTGCACAGTGCTAAATAACACTCATATACTCTCCTGCTGCTTCATACCACCTTGGCTTAAGCAGCTGTGATATCATGTTATTTCCAAAATCTTTTGATTATTTCTTGAGGGAGTGTAGAAACCCCTTTGTTTAGAGAGCAGCAATGTCCTTTATGATATTTCTGGATGGATTTGCAGTTATTGCAGACAAAGATAAGCCTCTCTTGGGCTACTGGTACTGACTTGCAAGATACACACCTGATATCTGAAATCTGTGGACATTTGAAAGTAAGGGAATGCTAGGTAAGAGCTTTCCCTTCTCTGTTCTATTACCATGTACTTTTTGTATTTGTATTTAAATTTTATTTATCTTTTTTGTTAAACAAACTCAATTAAAAGGCCCCACAAACAAAATTAACATGCTCAATCCTAAAAGAGAAAAGCTTAGCCAAACTGGATGAAATAAAGGAACAATTATTAGGTAGACCTAAACGGATTATCTGCACAGTATTAAATCTAATCTTCATTACTATTAATAGCAAGAGCATTACTAATAACATCTCTGTATTAAAACAGGAAAAAAAAAAAAAAATATTTCTTGGAATGAAATCCAGGTAGCCATACAGGTGCTGCACCAAAAAAAAAGAAAAAAATATGACAAAACACCTGCTAAGTAATTTTTAAATCAGGTCAGTCTTTAAAACAGCTTCTTTCCTCTTTATCTTCACTTGGATAGAAGAGAGTTAAGTCTGTTCTTTGCAAAGATCTTTGATGACAAATGACATGCTACCATATGCCAAAAAAAGAAGGGGAATATAGTCACCCCAGCTTCAACTTTAACTGGAGCTGCTTTGTTCTGAGTGCCCTGAATAATTAATAACTACTTTGGCAATCAGTCATGCATTCCTTAATGGCACCTCAGGCATCAAGTATCCCATTCACCCGCTCCCCCAAGTAACAATGGACTTTATTACATGAAGTTTTCTCTGCCAAACTTGTAACTGACATAATTTAAACCAAACAAGTCACTAGGAAGACTGTAGCCCAAAAAACTGAGTTTATAAGGTTTGTCTCAATTGCTTGTGGCTACTATGTGGATTAAAGCTGTAACTGGGGGCAAGTGAGAAGAAGGGGAAAAGAAATTAAATATGGATTGTTTTTACAAGAAAGATCTAGGAGGGTTTAGGTGGTGCTGCCAAAAAACATGACTTTTAATAAATGCATAGCTGAACAGTCAAAAAGCAGAATGATCACTAAGAAGCCCTTAGTGAATAAAGCAGCCCACAGACTAAGCGACAGGGCAGAGCATGAAAAGAATGACTAAGAGTAACAGCCGTGCAGAAAGTAGCATCATCATTTTGAACTAACACAAACTACAGTTTCTTAGTAAGAATAAGATTTCTCAACACTTCCTTCCACTTTACGCTATTCCAGAAAAAAAAAAACCAAAAACTTGCAACTCCAGAAGAGAGGAAAGGAAAGCAGAGTTAAATGAGAATTATGGCAAGTTCTAGGTGTTCTCAGGGTACAGAATTTCAAATGGAAGAAATTCAAATTATTCAACTGCAATTAACTGGAATCTGAAGAAAAACTTCGTTTTTCTCAGGGAGCATTCTGCTCGCATGCAGTATGCGGCACTGCTTTTATGAGGTACCTTCCAAGCCCACGGCAAACCTTTCTGGAAAATGATGTTGTATCTATTGACATTGGAACTGCTGCAAGTCCTTTTGAAGGACTACATTTTAGAAGGAACCATATCAATAACCATTCCCCCCTAATTCATCGTGTGACAAGTTGATTTGAAATGCAATATACAAAATAATACAATATATAATAAAATATACAGTATGTGAAATATACAATATAATACTCAATAATAACAATAATAATAAAAATATCTATGATAAATGACGGCAGATTTAAACAAAGCTATTTCTCTTGCTCTTTAAAAGAACTGAAAATGTGTCCGGTGCCCCTCTCTGTGTGTGGCCTTGAAATACAGAAACAAGCTTGCACTGTTTTATTTCAGTTTTGCTTCATTTATCCCCAAACAATCTCTCATTGCTAGTCTACTAGGCATCTCCCCCTCCCCCTCTTGTCAAAAAATGAGGGGAAAACAGTATATTTAACTGTTTAGGACCAATTTGTTGAAGTGAATCAGCTACGTTTTTGCAAGAATTAGTTAAAATTTACACTCATTCCTGTAGCTGACACCTTTTTTGTGGGAAGGTGGGAGGGGAGTGAAGGCAATAAATTTTAGTTTCTCTTGAAATGTCAGATGTGATAACATTATATTTTTAAAGAAAAAAACACGTGGGTTTTGGGCATCAGTTTTCAATAGCTTTAAGTACAAGAAGTACTTGGCCTCAAGTTACGTCAGGGGAGGTTTAGATTGGATACTAAAAAGAAATTCTTTACTGAGAGAGGGGTTGAGCACTGGAACAGACTGCCCAGGGAGGTGGTGGAGTCACCATCCCTGTAGGGGTTTAAACAACGAGTAGATGTAGTACTTGAGGCGATGGTCTAGTGGATAGAGAGATGTTGGGATGAAGGTTGGACTTGATGATCCTAGAGGTCCTTTCCAACCATAATAATTCTAACTCATCATAATTCTACGATTCTAGGATTCTAAGAAGGCCTAATCCTGAAAATCAGCAATACAGATTTCATTTGCAATCCATAGTTTGAAATGTGAAATTGTATTTTGCATGGCTTATCACGACACAATTTTTGTTGGAAAAGATCACAGCCTTTTTAAAAGAGAGTTTCAGAAACTAATCGTCACAAACTGATAAGTGATTGTTATTGCCCAGGTTTGGGGGCTACTTCTGAATTCTGGTGACATAAAGGGGCTGCTCTTGCCTGTTACATATGTGAGAGGTAACATGCTTGGTTTGTGAAACAGTTTATACGTATGCTTCTTATGCTATATGGGTTTTGTTGAAGGGGAATTAAAAATGCACCCTACAACATCAGCTCTGGTTTTATCTATTGAATAAGTGATGTAAATATTTTGAAGATGAAGTAATTGTTTTACAAGTGTTGACAACTTAAATGTTCTAAACAATTTTCCCCATCAAATGTGAAGTAATGAACTCAGTCCATTTGTACAGCATGGCATAAAGATACATACAGTCTGGTATTTTTTTAGGTTGTCTTTGTTTCATCCATTCCACAGAAATTGAATCATACATAAATCAGACAGATATATTCATGGGCTGATGCCAGATTATGTTGTTGCAGCTCTAGTATTACATCAGACCTGCTACATATCTATTTAGGGATTTTTTTTGTTGTTTTAATTGTACTAGCAAAAGAGTCTAACTCACAAAAGTCAAATATACAGATCAAGCCTTTAATCACTTTAGGAGTAGTTCTTAGTTAGGCCTATGTATTTTAAAATGTATATGCAGGCACACACTCTCTACTACACTTCACTGCTATCATCATCATTATGCTAAATATATTATGTAAAAGACCATGTGTTGTTGAAAAGATACGTGGAATTGTTCTTTGCTTCTTCTCAGTAGCTCAAATTTTGCAAATGGGGAGAAGAGGCAAAAATGTTAAAAGCAATAAGCAAACCAAAGGCATTTTGAGTGAAGTGCATGTCAGTGGGGTTACAACACGGATTCTTTTGATCAATTTTTTATTGAGCTTGCAGATATTTTCCACTAATCAAATGCCACAGACCACAAGATTGCTTAGGAGAGTCAAAAAGTGAATTATGAGGAATTTAACAAAAATACTCTTTACTCTCTTTAAATATGGAATACCTATTCTAAAACAAGTCAGCTCCTGTCCTGGTCCACTTGAATGTTTCAAAACATTACCTCATTCTTAAAAATCTATAAACACTGTTTTGCTATCAGAGCCCTTTCATTTGGTAAAAAAAAAAAAAAAAAAAAGGTAACAAATATGTTGGCAGTGAAAATAGTCACATTTTCGACAACAGCTATTGTTTAAAACCTACCATTTAAAAGAGCTAAGTAATATTCAAGAAAAGTATAAAGAAC
>JAAGNO010030952.1:43648-54719 GCA_033439905.1 Ceryle rudis
CCAGAGTTAATTCCAAGAGGGCCTTGGCCTTCCTTGTTGCATCCCTACAAACCCTGACAGCATTCCTATAATCTCCCAAGAGACCAGTCCCTTTTTCCACATGCTATGAACTTCATTCTTCCCCTTGAGTTTTTTCAGCAGCTCCTTGCTCGTGCATGCTGGTCTCCTGCCTCCTCTACTTGATTTTTTACTCAAAAGAATGCACCTGTCTTGAACTTAGAGGAAGTGATGTTTGAATATCCAGCAGCTCTCCTGAGCCCCCTAACCTTCTAGAGTCTTAGCCGAATGGATTCCTCCAAGTAGGTCTTTGAGGAGGACAAAGTTAGCCCTCCTGAAGTCCAGGGTTGCAATCTTATTTCTTGCCTTGCTTCTTCCTTGTATGATACTAAACTCTACCATGTCGTGAGCACTGCCGCAAAGGCTGCCCACAACCTTCACAAATTTCTGTTTTCATAGGCAAATATGTGAGATATTAATACTGCTTCCTTACTGCTGTACAAAGATGTAGGTGGAACTCCCTGTATAATATAGATATTTCACCACCCGCAAAGGCCATCTTTAGAAATTCCATGTACATCAACAGAAAAAAGTCCCTCACATGTTTCCTGAACATAAAGACATTTTTAGCCACTAATTTTATTCCTGTTGGTTATCTAGGCTGTATTTGCTTGAAGAGCCTGCTGAAGAAAATCTCCTGTATAAATAAAATTCCTTGCATTGCACATTAAGACTGAAGTCTGAACTTGCTGTGAAAAGTAACAAAACAAAGTGGTCCAGATGCTTTAGTGTTTACAAGATTGCGCTACCTAATTCTGCAGTTTCACATCACAGGGCTAAAGAGCAGCAGGGACAAGTCATCCAAAATTATTTTTCAGAATCATCTCCAGAGAATGAGACTCCACAACCTCCCTGGGCAGCCTATTCCAGGCTTCATCACCCTCAGTAAAAAAGTTTTTCCTCATATTTAGATGAAACTTCCTGGGTTCCAGCTTGTGCCCATTGCCCCTTGTCCTGTCACTGGGCACCACTGAAAAGAGTCCAGCTCCATCCTCCTTGCACCTGCCCTTTAGATATATCTAGGCATTGATAAGCTCTTCTCTCAGTCTTTTCTTCTCCATACTAAATAGTTCCAGTTCTCTCAACCTTTCCTTGTAAGAGAGGTGATCCAGTTCCCCAGTCACCTTTGTTGCCCTCCGCTAGACTCTCTCCCGTAGTTCACTGTCTCTACTGAACTGGGGAGCTCAGAACTGGGGACAGTATTCAAGGTGAGGCCTCACCAGGGCAGAATAGATTGGGAGGATGACCTTCCTCAACCTACTGCCCACACTCTTCTTAATGTACCCCCTCAAGAGAAGCTTGTACTTGAAGTGCAAGAAATCTTAGGATAAATAACCAAGAACTGAGAAGCTATTTTCCATCTGCAACGGAGTAAAAAAAAAAAAAAATTCTAAAAAGCACGTTGAACTGTACAAAGAAACTTTCTTTTCTGTGCAGTGTACAAAGGAGAAAACACAACCTTTTGACAGTGACCGAATAAATGCTCTGGTGCTGTCTCTCTGTTCAGTACCTTATTCAAATATCACTAAGTAAAATTTATGCCAAAGAAGTAGTCCAGTCTGCTTGCCTGGGATGAAATGGTTTTGCCTTTAGTCATGAGGCCCAGAATATGTTCCCTTGTATCTGTTGCAGAACAAGTATTCTTCTAGGCCTAGGTGCCTGGGACCGTGGACTCAATTAACAACCTGAACAAAGACAGTTTATTGGAAAAGAGCAAGGAAGCGACATAAGCCTTTCCAACCAGGAAATGTATTTTCCAAGGGAATAAGTTTTCCTCTCCTGTATTTTTTCTGTGGTTCACACTGTCATTTGCTAAACATATTCTGACAGGCTGTTTACCTTGGCTCACAGTTTTGTGACTGTTTTGTGGCTTCCCTCTGCTTTTGGAATTCCACAAATATATCAATGAATGAAAAAGCAGAAACCCACGAGGTAAAGCATTTGGTCATATCAGTGATGTTGTACCTTTCCATCTGTATATAGACAAAAATCTAGCACGCCCCTTAAAACAGCTTGTGAAAAGTGAAATATATTTTTCCTTCCCCCTTTGATAAGAACCCTTTTCGATGTATTTTTTTTTTAATGAAGAAATAGAAAGTTGATAACAATCCCTGCCTTTTTTTTTTTTTTTTTGACACTGTCCTGTGGGATGCTGTAATATTTTTGTTCCTGCTTGTTTGAAATCACATGGAATTCCAATGTTTTCCTGGTGCCAGCATAGCACCTTGGCTGCAGACCAAAAGAAATCACGATCCACTGGCTGTCCACCAGACACACTGTTATTGAATAGAACTTAGAGGGTTTATATTTTGGACAGCTTCAGTTTTGGAAACACTGGAAATTACTAAAAATTGTCATCATGAAAATATAATTTTGATCTTTTTCTAAGCAAAATTTGAACACCACCATTTTAAAAGAAAGTTTCCTCTCCCTCTTCTGCTTCCATTTGAAATAGGTTTCATTTTTGCTACTGGGGTATTTAAATATTTCCTATGGAACAAAATTTTTGGTTTCCATCATTTGACGTAACTATGTATTTATATAGACAGAACTGTATTGGCGACACCTTATGTAGTCTTCATCTCTTAGATGAGTTTTAGTTCACATCTGTAAGTAATCATATTGCTCTTTGTGAAATAGACACAGTATTTTTATAGAGAGGAAAGTAAGGTCAAACATTTAGCTTGAAGACATTTTTTTCAAAGATTGTTGGCGTTACAAAAGAGTCTGGAAACCTCCTCCAGTTAACTTAGGTCTCTGGTAATGCTCTGATGGGCAGATTCACATGTATCTGAGTGGAAAAGGGAACACTAGAAAATGACAGAGGCACTCAAACCTCAAACCCATGGTATCTAATGACAGACCCAATCTGTTTAACCAGCCTTGTTATTCCCCACAGGTCAACACACTTTAGAGTCTCTAGCAAAAATGCACAATGGGACAAGAGGAATACAAAGCTTAGGACAAAAGGCAGAGGGAAAATACAATGACCCCGAGAAGGAAGAAGAGAGAAAATGACAGTGGCATGCTGGATTAGAGAAATAAGTGGACTTCAGGCAAACTACAAGCCCATAGATGTAGCAATACAGTTGTAAAAAGAAGAGTATTGCATCATTCATTCAATAGGTGGAGTACTTTCTTTTTTATTACCAGTACTGCCCCTCTCACCTAGAATAACTCTCCTTAAAGATCAAGGCACAGAGAGAGACACATCATGCGAGATGAAAAATGAAAATTACACAAAAATTAAATAATTGCCAATAATGAAAGTGTAGGTACTTGTGCACTTTTTTTTCAGATGTTGTAAGAGAAAATCTTAACTTCCAGTATTATTTTTTTTTTCCCTCCAATATGGCCAGGCAGTTCAATCACCTCCCACCCAAATTTGCAAGCTCTAGAACATCTGTTTAATTAATTCATTTGCCTTTCAAATGCATTAATTCACATCATTCTGGTTTTGTACTTCTTGCCAGACAACAATATGAACCTCAGAATGGGAAAGATTGGTCCATTCAACCCAGTAGATACAAGGTTCCTGAAACTGCAAACCATTAACAGTGCACATCAGTAAAAGCTGGTTATTAACAACTCCACTTGCCAGCCTTCCAGCAAAGAAAAAAACCCTCAAATGATACAAAAAGCAAATTTCCTGGAGGAAAGGGATGGGAGAGGACACGTTCGCTGAAATAGCAACTCAGTGACAACACCAGCAAATACCTCATGCAGGGAAAAGGTCCATAAAAATTATTTTGCTCAATGTTATCAGAAATATTTGACCGAGGCTACTCTGACTGACAGTAAAGTCAGGAAGAAAAATGTTTGAAAACTTTGATATGAAATTTAAGTATTGAATATTTTCCCTCTGGATTTTTTCTTTCCAATAGGAATTTCTGAAAAAAAAAAAAAGTTATCCAAAGTCATTTGAGTCCAGTTCCCGAGGCTCACAGCACGGGCAATTCACTTCTACCATTCATCCTCCTTAGGAGGATGTGGCAGTGCCTTTCACCGTAAAGGGAAACTCCTTTGGATAGAATTACAGATTATGCAACAGTTAAGAAATTTGTTACATTCTACATGTTTCTGTCATGCTTGATGTTTTAATGGAAAAGCAGAAAAAAGATGATGGAACAGCAATGCTTTGACATGAAATAAATTTCTGTGGTAGTACCTGTATCTGCTGATCCTATACATACCGCGTTTTAACAGTCACTGGAAAGAAACAGCATAGTCAGATATGATCCAAATAAGTATCTGATGAGGTCAGTTTTTTGTACTCAGAAAATGATGTCTAATTATATACAAACATCACTTCCAGCAATAGACATCACTTCCAGCCAATAGAGAAAACGAGCATAAAACCCCCAAGTATCCTGCCATGTCTACATTTTCCATGAAATAAAGATAGTCAAGGTATAAACACAGAGCATTTCTAACTGCCATTCACCAAATATGGATTGCAGGTTCTGTGGAAGCTTACTTAGAATACATCTATTTTAGAATATGCAGCACTGTACATTAGGAACTGCCTTATGGAAACACAGATTCATTCACAAATGTTAGATGGTTGCCATGGTTCTCTCTATTTAATCTTTCCTCATACTGATTAGTAACAGCCTGAGGCTTCTAACAGAACCGCACAACTCCCTCTGTATTTCTACCTTGTTATTTAGGATACATGAAAAAATTATTTAATCCCTACATTTCATTTTCATTCTCTGTAAGCTACTTTGATCATAAATATACAGTTACAACACTGCAAGTGAAAGGGAAAAAACAAGACAGAGTTCAACCCACCCCATTCTATTCTTCAAACATTTGAACACTTTTCATGAAAAGAAAAGGATGCCCTGGTTGTCTGATTCGGAGAAGTTAACTGTTATGTTACCACCCTCTGGTCTACCAGAAAACAAACTTTATTTTTTTTTTATGGATCTGCTGAAAAGTTGAGGCATCATGAGAAGCTGAAGCATATACATTTTGTGTAGTAGAACTAGAGTCAAAGCACTGCATGCAAAAACAAGAAACCCAAAGAAATGCATCTCTTCACTCTCATTTGTATTAAAAGTTTACTTCAGTACCAATTGATACACTGAGAATTGCTGAAAACATATCCTTTCCCTGATGACTACTAAACTGGCACACAAACACCTCTAGGAAATAAATTATCATGGCTGGAATTGAGGCACAGTGGTAAGCACTTAAGTCTATCCGTTTTAAGCACGTGAATATCCCAGAGTCTCTGAAAGTAACTTCTGCCTTGTGGGGAGGAAAGGGCATTAACTTTTCCACACAAATGAGAAATTATAAACTAGATAGATTGGTAAATGTACTGCAGGCTCTAAAGCAAAACGATTCTATATTCAGACAGCAACATATGTTAAACTACTGATATGGATAAAGTATTAAGTATTTTGAGGAATACAGCAACCATAGAACTGAGTCCCAGATAGCCTCTGCTACAAACTAATTTATACTGCTGTAACTTCTACTGATACATTATTTCAAGAACTTGAATAAGAAAGAGAAGCTATAATCCTGCAGATCAAAAGTGGAGGTAAGAAAGAAAGAAGATAATTTCCCAAACTCGTCCTTTTGCAAGACAGATTACCAAATTTCTTAAAAGCTACCTATACTTACCATCTTTGTAACAAAGAACGGCAAGTATTCCCAGTGCCAGTCTGTATAAGAAAGTTGTTTAACTCTCTTTATATAATGATTAACTTTGGTCTAAAAATGGCACTTTATGAGTAGAGCAGAGATAGAAAAACAAAACAAAAAAGTGCATGAAATGTAGATATCAAAGACAAAGATGGATTTGGGAAAGAGAGAGAGCTTGGAAAACCACAGTAACACATATGAATCAGCTTGCAGATGATACCCTGGTCCATTTACTTACCTTGGCCTTCATCCTAAAAAGCAAAGGAAGGACTTCCGGGGAGTAAGTCTCCAGGAGTTTCCATCACTCAGGGTTAGTATGCTATGCTTATCTTTTTTTCCTAATTGACTAAGAATTCTCCTGTAGCCATATAGAGTTAGCAAAAAAGATTTTCCTTAAAACCGCGAAGTCTCTTGGAAAGCTTTTTTTTCAAGGACTAGAAAATGGGTGACATCAGCAGGAAACATTTTCTTACACTGTTTCACCTCCAATCTGTCTGCTTTCTGCTGCTGATGGCACATGGGGAGCACAGATTTCTTTACTATCCTGCACAAGTTCTCCATTGAAATAATAATGCAGGTAACAAATATGGTAAAAGACAGAACATTCTTATTGTGCTGCACACTAGTACTCCTGCTCTTCCTCATCATTCCCCCCACAAAGCACACATGTACAATTTATTGTGTACTCAATACAACCACTGTGAAAATGGCCACTAGAATTTAGGGTCCTGTTGCACTAGACTCTAGTCTCCAAAGCACATTTCCCTTCATAAAGAACCAGCCCATTGCTCCCAGTCAGTGTACCAGCTCAGTGAGTATTCTATCTCATAGTAGTACATGTATTACGTAGTACTACGCTCTCCAGATTTTGGAGAATAAAATGCCTTACCAGCTTTTTACCAGCACTTCTCTGTAAAATCCTGTATATTTTATCTTGGGAATTACAACAATTATAATAAATCACATGCTCCTACTGTACAGATAAATAGTTTGTACATAGCCAAAAACTTCAGTGGAGCTCAGAGGTCACCTCAACAGTCAAGGTTGTAAAGTATACTTTCCAATCTATTATAAAATTTCTACTTCTACTCCCATTGTTCACACTCGATGTATGTGTTGCAGCTTCTATGAATCTATAATCATGTTTTTATGATTGTTTTTCAAGAAGTATTTAAAATATTGATCCTAGGGTGTCAAATGCTTTTTTTTTTTTTTTTTCCTTTATACACATGCCTTATGTCCTGGAATGCAGGGATGGCTCCGGTCAACTATGTGAAAACTACTGGCTAAGTAATTTCCTAATAATATTCAGGAGCATATTCTGGAAGACAAACAAATAAATTCCTAAGGGGCATTTTCAGCATGTGAAGATTCACCTAGGGCAGTGCAAGGCAGCACCCCTTCCCCTCAAGAACCCCTTGATGGTATAGCAGCATTGCACATCTGTTTCCCCTCTTCCTTTGCCTCTCTCCTGCCTATCTCAATGGAGATCGGGGCTCTATCTATGTTTATTTAAATGAAAATACCTTTATTTCTTCAGTTCAGTGATACAATAACATATGGTCTTTTGGCTGCTACACTAGCACACAGGATTTACCAATCCATGACAGACCATTTGTCATGAAGTCTAATATCCTGCTTCAGGACACGCTGGTAATTGCTACTTGAACAGAAACTGAAAAATCCCTATAATGTGACTGAGCAGTCACATAACACTGCATGAGGCAGAAAAAGTGTGTTCTCAAACCTAGCAGGAGATCAGTTTTCACCTGAAGAGTATAAGAAGTTTCCTCTCAGTTCAGTTTACCTAGTTATAAATTATTGGTCATAAAATTATGCAAACCTATGTTTAATCCAGCCACAGCATATGAATCAAAGGGTAGTCTGGAGCAGTACTTCTTAAATAATTGCTGCTAGTTTACTGGTCTCCCTCTTCTCATGTTACTATCAGAAAAGAAAATGATTTATTATTTTACCTTATAAAACCCCTAGGACACACCCACATGAGCATCTAACCTTTTTTATAAGTAGTCATCCTTATGTACATGCTTCTTTGTTATCCTGATGATCAGAGGGGAACAGATGAATATGAATTGCATTACATTTCACTTCTACTTTAGCCTAATGGAGCAGCATGAAGTGCACCACAGGAAAGTTACTGATTTGTCTGACGATATTTGCTGGTAATTCTAACTAGAATTTCACATGAGCGACATGTTGATGATACACATAAAGCAGCAACTATAGCATCTAGTAAGGGGGAGAGAGGAAAGGCAGAGGAAAAATAGAAAAGCAGCACAACAGGTGAAGAAACACAACTGTCCATCTAGGAATAGAACAGTTGGTATGCTTGCCTTTCCTGCTGATTGAACAGGAGAAGGCTGCTTATAAACCTGACAGCGAGCCTATGGACTTAACTGTCTTTAGACCTTCAGTAACCACAAAACATCAGAGACGGAGAACATACTATGTATAAACTGGAATATTCAGAGATTACACAGGATAACTTTAGATTATGGTGCTGGTCCTGCCTTTTCAGTTTGCATTTCTCTTGATATCAGGACTTGAGAGCCACACTAGAAACTGTAGATGTGGCTACAGGGTCTGTCTACATCCCTGAGCTCCGATGGTGATGGCTCAGTGCATGGTTTTCTGCCCTCTAAGAGTAGATATTTACTCCCATCTTTCAATAAGTGTTGGGACAGAAGTGGGGGAATTCCATCAACAACAACTGTTCCCAGAGTACCCCGGACAGGAGCAAGACCCAGCAGTGCCACACTCATTTCAAAGAAAATAACTTCAGTCTACAGCATTAGAAACACTGCCAGCTACAGTAACATGAAACAACTTTAGAAGCAATAAATTAGGATTAGGATAGTTTACAAAAATATTTTGATACTGTGGACATAGTTTACTTTATTCAAACAGCTTTCTTGAGATTGAGAGGACCAGGAAGGGATTTTAAGGAGCCAAAAATGTTTTTTAAGTCAATGAGTGTAGTCTCTGGTGTGAAAAAGGAGTAAAGGATTATGTCAACTGCCCAGTCATCAGCAACCACTCTCCTAACACTCATTTGGGCTGTGGAAATAGATTTTAAATTACTTGGAAAATAATATCCATTATAGAATCTTCTAGCAACAGTGATGCTAAAAATGAATGCTGGGTTCACTTTAAAGGAGGGAAAAGTGGGTGGGCAAGAATGCAGTGATAGTCCCTACATTTGTGCAGCGTGTCCTTCTGATCACATCATGTAGGCTATGCTCACAGAAGCACTTCTTTCTTTTCACCTTCCTGATTTGTTTAGAGTACAGTTTTGCAGCTCTATTCCTTTTCTGCAGAACTAACCTTACTCTTTTTGAAGCTTAAGAAATGTGTTATGGAGTAGTCTCCGTTATAACCATGTTGTATTTTGGTTTCTCATTTCTCTTCTTTTACTGCCTGTGGTATTTGCTTTGTCATATTTATAAAACCATTATGAGAACGGCATTAAGCAAATTTTAATAAGCAGTAGAGGACCCAGAGGACTGTGTATAATTCTAGACACAGTACACACCTCTGCCACAGGGAACTATGCACAATAGCTAAACCAGCAGAAGGGTTTCAGCTGACAGATGAGTTAGTCTTTGAATCATTTGATAATCAGAGTCAACTTTTTTTTTCTAGAGTCGTGGAAAATCCAAGAGAAAGAGCTCTCTTAAAAAAATAATAATAAAAAAAGAAAATACAAGGAACTGCAATTTTGTCCAATGAATTCAGAATAGAAAAACAGATCCAGGTAGTTCTTTTGATGCAAAACCCCACTCTTTTTCTTCAAAACACAAGAAAGCAGGATGCATGAGTCTATTGGGCTCTTCTGCATTCATTAAATTGAAATAACATTGTTACAAGTGAACTCACATGAAATAAATTACCTCTGTAGTATTAATCTCTCTTTCGTTATTTGTAAATTAACTATTTCTAGATAACCAAAGGACTCTGGTCCTAAATTATTCTTACTTTTTAAAAACTTTAACTCCTATCTCCCATTCTCATCCTCCATTTAAGTCTATTCAACCTTTAAAAGTCCCAAACTTGGTATCACTATTTGGTTGCCTTGCAAATCAGTAGAGCAGTTAAATAAATAAAAAAACCCCTCACCAACCAAAGAAAGAAGCAAACCATCAACCCCACAAAAACCAGAAGAAATTACTCCACCAGCTGCCTCAACAGAGATTTAATGGTATTTTCTACACACTGCTCATGAAACGCCACCTTTTTGTCACTGGCAAGACATCAATGATGCTACCAAGGGCTTCAGCTTAAGTTAGCTATTTTGTAATAAATCTTTCCTATCGATATTTCAATTAAACGAAAGCAATTGAATGCTGGAACTCAACCCAGTCATTTACATGATATCACTCCCTTTCAGACTGAATAAAAATGATTGACAAGCAATTTATAAGTTGGGAGAAAAAAAAGGAACAAAAAAAAAGAAATTGTGTACGGAGGAATGAGAGTTCATATGATTTTTATAATTCCAACAATTATGGAATCAATCCCATCCAAATGGATCTGCCTCACAGAACAGCGCTATGATAACTATTAACTTCGGTGTGTTTCACTTTTGCTGAAGGAGTTACAGGCAATAATGAAAGAGATATTTATATATCACTGAAATGTAGCGTCACCTGAACAGAGCTATGTATGTACAGCAGCTCATAAAAAAAAAAAAAAAAAAAGGTGGCTAAAACTGAATACAGTGAAATTCTAAGGCAACTGCTTTAAGAAAAGAGCTTTAAGGATTGGTCTTCACTATAACATTCATCTCTGTTCTTAGTCTGTGGGTTTTGATGCTGAGTAATTGGTTTGTTTGTTTTATTTTGAAGCCCCAGATATTTTGAGGGACGCCTCACAGGTTTCTGAATTTTCAACTAGAGCTGGCAGCAGCAACCCCTATATCTTCAGGGGAGATGGGAAGGGGAGAAAGCACAAATCCCAGCAGCCCAGCTACGTAGCAACAAGTCACCATGAACACTGTTTGCACCAGATCATCTTTAAATACACAGTTCATTTAAAGGTCTTCATCCAGTTATTCAAAGCCAACTTGAACTTTGTACTTACCCAGGAGATAATGTCACCCTCTGTAAACACAGTGCACAAGAAGCATTTGAGACTCTCTTACAGTAAGGACAGCCCATCATCTACCCAGAAAATATTTTCCCTGAGAACTAGAACTTGATAAGCAATTTACTGCCCTCAAAAGCCCTAGGATTAATACATAGAATCATAGAATGTGAGGGGTTGGAAGGGACCTAGAAAGATCATCCAGTCCAACCCCCCTGGCAGAGCAGGATCACCTAGATCAAGTCACACAGGA